>VMDO01009139.1:0-79206 GCA_007922755.1 Pedetes capensis | reverse complement strand
GTTTGCACATTCAGTTGGATCCCCTTTTTTGGGAATAGGCACAAATATGGATCTCTTCCAGTCAGTTGGCCAAGTAGCTGTTTTCCAAATCTGTTGGCATAAACATGTTAACACCTCCAGTGCTGCATCTGTTTGTTGAAACATCTCTATTGGTATCCCATCAATTCCTGGAGCTTTGTGTTTCACCAGTTCTTTCAAGACAGCTTCCACTTCATCCTTCAACACCATTGGTTCCTCTTCATATGCAACCTCTTGGAATGGTTGGTCATCTACCAACTCTTTCTTGTATAATGAGTCTGTGTATTCTTCCCATCTTCTTTTGATGTTTCCTGCATCATTTAATATTTTCCCTGGAGAATCTTTCACTACTGCCACTCGAGGCTTGAATTTTTTCTTCACTTCCTTAAGCTTGAGAAACACAGAGCGTGTTCTTCCCTTTTGGTTTTCTGCCTCCAGCTCCTTGCACATGTCATTATAATATTTGTTTTTGTCTTCTCGAGCTGCCTTCTGAAATCTCCTGTTTAGTTCCTTAACTTCATCATGTCTTCTGGCATCCGATCCCATCAGATTTCGGAAGCTAAGCAGGGTCGGGCCTGGTTAGTACCTGGATGGGAGACCGCCTGGGAACACCAGAAACTGTAGGCTTGGGAGAAGGACCTGGCGACCCCCTCCCAAAAATCAATCTGCCATTGAAAACCCTATGAACAGCAGAGAAGCACTGACAATAGTGTTTCCGCTGTTGTACAGAGGGTCGCTATGAGTTGGATACCGATTCGATGGCACCTAACAACAACAAGAAGACAATTAGAAATACAGAAATAAAACTTGGGATATTGTCAGAGTAAACTGGCGTAACACCTACTTGATGTTTTAAAATCCATTTAGTACTGGGAATATTTTTAAATGATTATATGATACTGTTCTTGCCCTCCAAGTACTAATAGTTTAACAGGCTTGAAATATTTATTGAGATTTGTTGTTGTTATTGTCTGTTGTTAGGTGCTATGGGATTGAGTCATAGGGTTTTCAATGGCTGATTATTTCAGGATTGCTTTCAGAGTGAATTGCCATATCTTTCTCCCATTTTAGTGGCACTGAGGATTGAACCTGGGTCCTCAGAGAGTCCAGCACGACACTCTCCCAACTGGGCTAAACCCCAGGCCTTGCTGAGTTTGCTTTCCTCAATGAAAGTGATGAGATCTTCAGAAAATGTAAACTAGAAAATATTAACAGTACAAATGCAAGATAGGATGGAAGAAAGTTAAGAAACATGTGAGGAACTGAAGGCATGAAATATAAGTTACCCTTTTGCCACAGCCCAGCTGCAGCCTAGGATCAGGGGTCTCCGAAGGCGGATGAGGAGTTGGTGATGGGTAACAGACACAGCAGCTCTGAGGCAGTGTGAATCTGTTCTGTTTATTTCCAGATAACCCAGCCTTTTTATACAGAATTACAATTCAGAAAAAGGACAAGGAAGTTGGTTGCATTGATGGATTACATCAAAGTTTTGTCAACAATCAACTGATCAAACTGTCACATGAGTGTCAGGTGGTGATCAAAATGGAAGAGGAACTTAGAGGTAAATTGTGTTTACTTTAAAGAGATCAACCAAGCTGACTGGAGCATCTACATCTCCTGTAACAATTAACTATTCTTAACTTTATGCAGGAATTTAGGGCAGTTAACTGTCACCTGTGTGTCACCCCATTGAGTCTGTTGTTATGACAAATGGGTGATTTATCTTATCAAAATGATTTGCTTACTATAGAGCTGTTGGTACAAAGGCTTTTGCTTAAGGAGTTTACCATGTTGGAAGTCATTCAGGAATTTCCCCCCTCAAGGAAGCCTGAGGCCAGTCAACTCCCAATCTGAATTAGCATTGCCCACAGAACCAGAAGATTTTATATGACCAATTAAAATTTAAGAAGAAGAAAAGATGGGGTTCCAAGTCTCTCTCCATGAAGAGACCTTTTGGAAATACTCTTCCCTTCTTGGCAGACTTTTCCTCTGAGGCTAGGAGTACTACTCCCCTTTCGGTGGATTTTCCTTCCAATGCCTTTATTAAAGATACTCTTCCTCATTTGGGGACTCTGTGTACCCATCGTGAGTGGATCTGGACCCGGCACCCTTTCAAGAAACTGAGCAATGAATGAAAAGACAGAATATAAAAGACAATTAATTTAAAAATCAAGGAAAATTGATTTCCATTTAGATTATGCAAAACTGACTCTTTTTTTCCAATATAGAAAGAATTAGAAACAGAAAAGCCTGCAGCCATAGCCCTGGGGCATCTGATCCTGTCAGATCTCAGAAGCTAAGCAGGGTCAGGCCTGTTTAGTACCTGGATGGGAGACCACCTGGGAACACCAGAAGCTGTAGACTTGGGAGAAGGACCTGGCAACCCCCTCCCAAAAATCAATCTGCCATTGAAAACCCTATGAACAACAGAGAAGCACTGACAATAGTGTTTCCCCTGTTGTACAGAGGGTCCCTATGAGTCGGATACCGACTCAATGGCACCTAACAACAACAACAACAATTTTTATTTCAGCTTCTTCTACCCATGGATTCTTAGGACTTGGAAACCCCCTCCCAAAAATCAATCAGCCATTGAAAACCCTATGAACAGCAGAGAAGCATTGACAATAGTGTTTCCCCTGTTGTACAGAGGGTTGCTATGAGTTGGATACCGATTCGATGGCACCTAACAACAACAACAACAAGATACAGAAAACAGGCAATCACTTTGTTTTGTTTCTTTCTTTCTTTCTTTTTTTTTTTTTTTTGGCAGTACTGGAAGGTTGAATCCAGGGCCTTAAACATGCTAGCCAAATGCTCTACCACTGAGCCACATCCCTATCCCTTTTTATTTTTTACTTTTGTATCACTAAATTATACAGCTGCCTCTGGCCTCAAACTCCCGATCCTCCTGCATCAGACTCGCAAGTCACTGGGATTACAGTCATATGCCATGTCCAATTTCTTCTGTGTTCTTTACCTTGTTTTGCTTGTTGCTCAAATCATACCACAATATAAGTAAGTCTATAGTTCTTTCTTCTCTCTTGAAAGGGCTCTATCCCTTTCTCCTTTGTAATCCTAGCACCTGGCATGTGGGAAATACTCAATAGCTTGAGAGCCTGAACCGATCCTTTGAGATGAGAAAGAATGATTGGAGAACATAGGACTGTTTGAGGTGGAGGAGAAATCCTTGGGAGGAAAATAGAAACTTCAGGCTTTGAGACAAGGAGCTAGAACCAGATCTGTAAAGCAGAGGCTCATTAGGAAAGAGTACAGGGGTGGGAAGCAGAGGAAATTCTGTTAGACGGACTGGATTGGTGCGGTCAGAGGTAGGTGTGCTGAAAGGTGGAGGAGGAAATGCTGAGGACAATATAAAGCATTTGCAACAAAGCTAGAGAAAACAGGACAGGGAGTTAATAAAAAAGACTGTCCAAGGCCTAGCTAGATGTGCTAACTTCCTAATACTTACCTCAGCTGTCCTCAAGCCTGGGTGAATACTAGAATCACCTAGAAAACATTTTAAAACATGTTTTATATTCTTGTATGAAATTCTGATTTAAGAGATCTGGAATGTAGTCCTGGCTTTGACATTTAAAAAAAACAAACAAAACAAAACAAAACAAAACAAAAACAAAAAAAAAACCACCTTCAGGTAGCTGCTAATGTGCCAAAGATGAGAATCACTGGCTTGGTAGAACTTTAATATTTAAAAGGAAAGTGTTTAGCTTCAATTATTGGTACTATCTAGATTCCAAATAGAGAAAATGACAGTCAACTAGGTAACAGCATGCCTATAAGGACAGTGAATGTGATAATTCTGTGTATTACAGTTCACTGACTCTCATCTCTACTTTAACAGGTGTGAAAGAAATTGTCAGTTATGGTGCTGATTTTTCTCCACAGGTTCACAGACTTTTGTGAATGTAATTTATCCTTGGTAGTAATTCTCTATGTTTAGAGATTGGAAACTTTCCAATGATTTAAATCATTTTTTAATTTTATGCAAATTAAAATGAAGAACTTCATATATGTAAACAACCATGTTCCTATTGAGTACTTATGTCTCAGGTCAAGCAATGGAAAAATAATCTCAATTTATTGATATTTTTATTACTATCCCAGCCACAAATAATATTGCTTCACATAGTCCTGCTCTGGAATCTCTAATTGCATCACTGATAAGTGGAAATGACCCCATCTTTACTGGATAAATTGATTAAAGGAGATTAACTGCAGAGTAATAAAGACAATGTATTTGAGACAAAGAAAGGGAAACTAGATAAAACGCCAGTATCCCTTAGTTCTGATAAATAGCAGTAGTTACTTAAAATCCACTGTGAATAGAATACTTGAAGCTTGACCACAGAAATTTTTGTCTTTTATTTCAATTACATATTTAATAAGAAACAAAAAATATTCTGTCACAATTCAATGGCCTAGTATTCTTTCAAAACTAATGCACAGCAAGTTTCTTTCATCCTAATTTAATGGCAAGAATAATAGCTAACATTTTTTAGCCTCCTATTACATGTCAGAGTTAAATGTATCATTTCATCTAATCCTTACAATATCACCACATGATAACAGCTATTGTTATTATTACTCCAATTTTACAGAAGAGAAAATTAAGTGTCAGAAAGAAAAACTTTCCAGCGATCACAGAGCCTCTAAATGGTAAAATCAGGACTGAATCTGAACATTTTAGAAAGCCCAAGTTACTTAAACATTGTGTTATAGTTTACAATAGAAATTGGAACCAAAACCAATTATCTGAAAGTTTCCTAATTATTTTGAAGTATGTAGCTTTGTCTGGACAGTTTTGACTTTGCTGTGTTCTCACAAACTTCTTAAAATAAAACTTGCCTGGCTTAGAAAGGCTTCTGGTTATTAATCTGTACAGGGCAAGAGCATGCTTATACTATGTGGGGTTATGATATTGGCCTGTTTTTTGTTTGTTTGTTTGCTTAAGGACAATGTGTGTTTCAACCCACTTGCATAATAAGCTATTTGCAGGAACTAGGAGACAAAAGGTTAGAGAACCGGTTTATAGACATATATCCACGGACAAAGACTACGTAAAACTACAAGGACTCCAGTGTTTCCATTTGTATTACTCTATTGCCATCTTCTGGCTTTATTATAAACTGCATTTTATAATTGTCAATCTGGTTATACAAATTGGTGAGAAATATTTTCATAGAATTATGTATTACAGAAGGTGAACTCCAGAGGTTGCAACAGATAGCATAGCTTTAGACAAAGGTCTTCATTTTATATATTAGATTACTTATTTGTTAACTTCTTTTTTTTTTTTTTTTTTTTTGAGACAAATTCTCTCTATGTAGCCCATGCTGGCCTTCAACTCCTGGACTCAAGTGATCCTCCTGCCTCAGTCTTCACATTAGCTGGGACTACAAGCACACACAAGTGCACCTGGCTTTGTTAGCTGATTTATTAACTAAAAAATACCAATATATATGGGACTGAGCTGAGTGCCTACAATAGTCAAGCTATGGTTCATTCTATCAGGAAAAGCTACAGCCATAATGAAACTAAGAGACTTATTCACAGTCACCCAAATGTTCCACAGACACATGGTAGCCAGGTTTGTCATTACACAATTATGTGTATCTTTCAACATTATGTTGTTGTTCTTAGGTGTCCTCAGGTCAGTGTCCAGCTCACAGCAGCCCTATATACAACAGGCAAAACACTTTTATCAGTGCTTCTCTGATATTCATTAGGTTTCAATGGCTGATTGTCTTTTGGGAGTGGGTTGCCAGGTCCTTCTCCCAAGCCTACCGCACCTAGTGTCCCCAGGCAATCTCCCATCCAAGTACTAACCAGGCCGGACCTTGCTTAGCTTCCAAGATCTGCCAGGATCAGATCCCACAGTGCTATGACTGTAGGCTTCAATATTATATAAAGCACTTAATTAGCACTCTTTGAACAGTCATATAAAGTAACACAAGAAAACAATACCCAGCTCTTGTCTACACCCCACCATTCTTCCTTTTGTTGAAGTTTTATAGTCAGCTACACACAACTGGAGAATATTGTTCATTACCATACCTGGAAGATTATAGCTATGATGTGATTCAATAAGCCCAAATATATCTGTAGAACAAGATAAACCTGAAATCAGGTGGAATTACCCTAAATTTTTAATGGCTCAGAGTTGACATATCTATAAAAGAGAAAGGAAACTGGTTACTAACTAAAAGTAACTTTAATCCCATTTTATTAGATCTTCATAATGGATTTCTTTTTAGTTACATACAAATATTCAAATATTAGTGCATTTCTTGTAACAGTCCTAATATTTTATTACATTTGAATAATTGGGACATCTGCCATTGAGCCCCCTACATATCTTTCAGCTTGTTGTTCTGTGGGGGCTTGCACGTTGCTGTATACTGAAAGCTATGCCACGGGTATGTCAGATACCAGCAGGGCCACCCATGGTAGACAGGTTTTAGCTGAGCTTCCAGATTAAGACAGACTAGGGAGAAGGGCATGGCACCCCATTCCTGAAACAATTGTTGTTAGGTGCTGTCGAGTCCAACTCATAGTGAACCTATGTACAACAGAACAAAACACTCTCCAATTCTGTGCCAGGCACACAATCTTTTTTATGCTTAAACCCTTTGTTGCCAACACTGTGTCAATCCATCTGGTGGAGGGTCTTCCTTGACTTTATTGACCTGCCACTTTCCCAAACATCATGTCCTTCTCCAGGGATTGGTCCCTCCTGACAACATGTTCAAAATACAGTGGACACAGTATAGACATCCTTGCTTCCAAGGAGCACTCTGGTTGCACTTCTAGGACAGATCTGTTGGTTGTTTTGGTAGTCCATGTTGTTGTTGTGTGCAATAATCCTCTCCAGTACCATAGTTGAAAAGCATCAATTCTTCTCCTGTCTCCCTTATTCAATGTCCAGCTTTCACAAGTATATGATGCAACTGAAAGTACCATGACATGAGTCAGGCAAACCTTCATCTTCAATGTGACAACTATACTTTTCAAGACTTTAAAGAGGTCTTTTGCAACAGCTTTTCTCAATATAATGCGTCTCTTGATTTCTTGACTGCTGCTTCCATGGGTGTTTATTATAAAAGCAAATAAAGTGAAATCTTGGACAATCTCAGTCTTTTCTCCATTTATCATGAAGTTGTGTACTGACCCAGTTGTAAGGAATTTCATTTTGTTGATGTTGAGACACAATCGATATTGAAGGCTGTGTTCTTTGATCTTCATCAGTAAGTGTTGCAAGTCTTCTTCCCTTTAGTAAGCAGAATTGTGTCATCTGTGTAATGAAGGTTGTTAATGAGTCTTCCTCCATGCCATAGTCTTCTTCATAAAGTCCAGTTTATCAGATTATTTGCTCAGCATAGAGATTGAAGAGATATAGTGAAAGGATACAGTTCTGACACACAGCTTTCTTTACTTTAAACCAGGCAGTGCTTCCTTATTCTGTTCAAACAACTCCCTCCTGTCCATGTACAGATTCTTCATGAGTCCAGTTAAGTGCTCTGATATTCCCATTCTTTGCAATGTTATCCATAATTTATTTTGATCCACATAGTCGAATGCCTTTGCATAGTCAATAAAGCATAGATAGACATCTTTCTAGCATTCTCTTCTTTCAGTTAATATCCATCTAACATCAGCAAAGATATCCCTGGTTCCATGCCCTCTTCTGGATCTGGCTTGATTTTCTGGCAGTCACCTATTGTGCATAGGGTCGCTATGAGTTGGACACCTGACTCCAAGGCACCTAACAACATTATGTACATATTTATTGATCACATGGTTTTCTTCCCCCTGTGAATTGCGTATCCACACCATTGTCTATTTGGAGGAGGATTGTTTGACATTGTCTTGTTGATTTGTCTCAATATAGAGATCTTTGTATACTCTGGATACTAATCCAAAATGTCTTTTAATGCATAGAATTTTTCCCTTCTAGAAAAATCAAATTGATCAATCCACTCCTTTACAGATTTCTTTAATGTTTTAAGAGAATCTTCTTTACTTTGAGACCATAAGGACATATATCTTTTTCAGACAGGGTCACATTATATTTCCCAAATTCATGGGCTCAAATGATCCTCCTGCATCAGTAACTGGAACTGTAGTTGCTTGCCACTGCACCTGGTTGTCCTCATACTCCTTTTTAATGGCAACTCTCTCATATATTAAGCTCCCATAAATATGAAGGAATGTTTTCGAGCTCTCTAATTTGTACTATTGGTCTTTTTGTTTATCTCTTCATTAAAAATTCCCTTTCTCAATATAGCTTTATAAGCCCCTTGTCCCAACTTGTCCATCAGAACTGCCCTGATTTTTCTTTAGCCTTTGCTATTTCATATATATTATAAGATTTTGCTTTCATGGAAATTTTATTGACTTTATAAGATGATTTAGGAGACGAAACACTCATTCTTCTCAATCAGCAATAGCAGTCTGGAGAATGCACTGGCCATTAAACTCACACACACAAAAATAATATACTTCAACCAGAACTAAGTTTTTACTGAGCTTGAAGAGAGAATACATAACAGCCAACAAAATAATAGGCATAACAACATAAAGTCTGGCAATTTGCATGTCTGGACTTCTAATTTCCCAAGCTCCCCATAATGGGGCATATGTGGCAATGAAAGATAAAACTGAGTACAGAAAGACTAGCTCTGCAGCTTAGCGGGCGCGGACTCTGAAGCCTTCACCTTTTGCATCTGTGTAATCGTGAAGTTGTCTCATGGCTGCATGAACAGTGCCCATTCTCAGCAGAGCAGCTTGTCATGAACACTGATTGACTCATGAGTTTTAAGTCACTTAATAGACAGTCTTGACAAAGATCAGGTGGCTTGGTCTGATACATAGCCATCTCTGCCATATTCCAATTTTCTAATTATTGTCAATGTGCCAGAAAACAGTGTGAGTTTTGCTTGTTTTTTGGTTTTGTGAGACAAGGTCTTTCTGAGTAATTCAGGCTGACTTTAAACCCTCCATCCTGCTAGGAACTGTGGATATGCTGATAATCCCAGCAACTCAAGAAGGTGAGGCAGGAGGATAGCAAGTTCAAGGCCAGAGGCAGCCTGCATGATTTACTGAGATCCTATCTCAAAATAAAAAATAAAAAGGGGCTGGGGTGCATCTCAGTTGTAGAGCACTTGCTGGACATGTGTGAGGCCCTGGGTTCAACACTCCTGGCCTGCCCAGTGCTACCAAAAAAAATAAATAAATAAAAACTGTTTCTCCTCCTGCCTCAGCCTCCCAAGTGCTGTCGTTACTGGTTTTAATCCAAGTACATAATCTCTGGGTTCTAACTGCCAAACTGAAGCCATTTACATTCCATGGAATGTCTTTTCAATTGTTTCTGTCTTCTTTTCATTTGTTCAAAACTTTTTTTGTCCTATTATTTCATCTAGCTGCTTATTCAAAATTAAGCATTCGTGTACATAATTTTTACCCTGCTACTCTGTTGTTGTTGTTAGGTACCATCTAGCGCCGTCCAACTCATAGTGACCCTATGTACAACAGGCAAAACATTATTGTCAGTGCTTTTCTGCTATTCACAGGGTTTTCAATGGCAGATTTAGTTTTGGAAGTGGGGTGCTGGGTCCTTCTCCCAAGGATACAGTACCTGGTGTTCCCAGGTGGTCTCCCATCCAAGTACTAACCAAGTTTGACCCTGCTTAGCTTCCAAGACCTGACAGGATCAGATGCCACAGTGCTAAGGCTGCAGGCACTACTCTATTTAAATTATCATATTGTATAGAATAATTTTTTTAGTTTGTTCTCCCAAGTTCCTAGATACATAATCATACCATCTGTAGTTAGTATTTCCCTCACTTTTTCAACTTTTATATATACAGTACATTTATTTTTCTCCTGACTTCAATACAATGTTAAATAGCAGTGGTGATATGGGCAACCTTATCTATTCTCATGTGTGCAGTATTTGAAACTTAAATCTAAATGAGGTCAGGCTAAAAGTTATGAATCTCTAGGAGAATATCTTTTCCATGTTTCTTTTAGGTAGCTGTTAGATACGAGCAGCAACGGGTGAAGGAAGATATAACTAAGGATGAACTCACACTATTTTTTTCACCCATATGAAACCTATTAACTCATGGAAAGTTCTTTGAATTTCACCACAGAAAACTGATCTAAGGAAGCAAATAACCTGCTAACAATAGCAGGACCATTGTGAATAGCTGCAAATAGTCACTCGCACTTTGATGTTATTTCACATAATCACCTTAACTTTGATTATTTCACATTTCCACATCAGTCTGAGCATCAACAGCTTTGAGAAGACCACTATAAATGAAGCCATGACCAGCAACGAAATGCTGACTCTCCCGTGAGCAGTCTGTTCTACCACCCATCTAGGGATGACTTCTGTGCTCAACCTTTTTATCCCCACTTCTGTTCCTTTCAATAAAGCTTGCTTCACTGACTCTAATTGCTCTTCACATTTCCTTTGCCGCATAGAGCCTTATTAAATTCTTAACAAGGATATAGGTACCCAGTCAGAATCCCATAATAAGCAGAGCCAACATTGAGATACACAGCCTTTCTTATCATCTGCTTCTGCTTGTGAGTAGACTTTTTCTTTTCTGCTTTTTCACTTACCATATAGGTTTTTATGGATTCCTTCCAATTTAATGTAGGATTTCATTTTCTGCATCCTATTTTTGATCTGGAGATCTTGTTTTCTTTTATGACATAATCACTTAAACTCAAGCCCTTACTTCTGATCAAAGAGGCACCCTTCCTGTCTCCAACAGTAGCTACATTTCCAACTTCCACCTGCAGTGAAATTTGTCTTACTTATCCTTTTTGGCATATGGTTTTTCCCTGACTTTCTTGTAAACTCAACTATGAATTTTAATTTAAATTTTAAGAAAAATAATACATTGATATAATATAAAAATTTTAAGAAAGACTTGAAAATTGTCTTATACCCTAGTCCACCATCCACCAATTCCCAACACTTCTAATCATCCCTAGCCCCCCTCAAAAAAAAACCTCACAAGTAAGAGCTATTAGTTTCTTATTTTTCTATCACATTTTGTTTATGCCTATGCTGTTGTTGTTGTTAGGTGCCATCAAGTCAGTATCCAACTCATAGAGACCTTCATAGGGTTTTCAATGGCTGACTGTTTCGGGATTGCCTTGGGAGTGGATTGCCAGGCCTATGCAGTCAAATATAAAACATATTCTAATTAAATCTCACTTTTTACTCAAAAGGTAGCCTACCATACACCTTAGTCTATACTTTGTTTTTATCATTTAACAGTATGCCTTGGAGATCTTTGCATATTTATACATAGAGCACTTCATCATTTTTATAAGTTATTATATAGATTAAAAGTAATTTAGCTAATCAATTATCTACATTTGGAATATTTATATTTTCTTCCATTACAAAGTATGTGGTATAGAATACATTATGTATAGATCATTTACCAGATGCACAACTATATCTGTGCAATGTTCTTGTTGTTAAGTGCAACCAAGTCAGGTCTGACTCATAGCAACCTTATGTACAACAGATGAAACACTACCCTACACAGTGTCATGCCTGGCACTATTGTCAGTGTTACTCTACTATTCATAGCATTTCTAATGGCTGATTGCTTCAACAGTGGGCTGCCAGGTCCTTCTCCCAACACTTCAGCACCTGGAATTCTCAGGCAGTCTCCCATCCAAGTACAAACCAGGCCCGACCCTGCTTAGCTTCCAAGATCTGACGAGATCAGACACCACAGTGGTATGGCTGTAGGCATATCTCTACAATAAAGTCCCCCAAATTATAATAATTTATGAAAAGATATAGGCACTTATGATTTTGGTAGTCATCACTAAAGTTTCTTCCTTAAATATTGTAGCAATTTATTCTCTTATGAACAACGTAGTCTGCAACCATAGCACCCTGGCATCTGATCCTGCCTGATCTCGGAAGCTAAGCAGGGTCAGCCTGGTTAGTCCTTGGATGGGAGATTTCCTGGAATACCAGGTGCTGCAGGCTAGGGAGAAGGTCCTGGAAACCCACTCCTGAAACGATCCACCATTGCAAATCCTATGAATAGCAGAGAAGCTCTGATAATAGTGCAGGCCATGGCACAATATCAAGGAGTGTTTCATCCTGTTGTACCTAGGGTCACTGTCAGACCCAACTCCATGACACTTAACAACAACCAACAACAGCAATGAAAAATGTATAATCTGCTCAGTAGTACTATTGCTTACTTAGCAAAGGTCCCTAGTGAAAAACTGAATGGGCATGATTAGCTGTGAGTTTGGGCTCCTACATATTTCAATTCTTCATGCCAGTTTATGTAGGCAAAATTCAACAGCTTTCTCCTGGTCCTAGTAGAGATCCTCTGCTAGTTGCAGTCTAGGTCCTTTGAACATCAGTCTCCAAAGGCAGCTGTCTGGCTGGAAATAGTTGCAAGTCTCTCTGATATACCACCCAGATCTTATAGCAAACTTGTCCCTCTTCAAAGTCTAGTCTGCTTAGATTTTTTGTGTCCATAGCTCTTTAATAGCTATAAAGATAAATAGGACTTTTTTCATTTATCCAGTATATTCTAATTACAGAGAAAGCAAAGGCCTTTTGTGATCTTATATACCAATTTGAAAGCTTTCTTGTTTTATTTTTGACATGAAATGAAATACTTCTAATGTTGTCCCATAATTATGATGCTAGTTTGGGGACTAAGATAGAAACTTTTATGATCTAAATGAAGTATCCATTAATCACTATTTTATTGAGAATGTTTTATTCATAAATGTTGCATTTTGTGAAAGGCTTTTTAGAATATCCATATACATTGATAAAAATAATTTGATGTATATTAAGCATTCTTATAACTTTATATATTAACAAATTCTATCAATGTTACATAGATACTCAAAGAGCATACAGTATTCAGTATAGTAAAAAACTTAATTTTTCTGTGAAAACTAATCTAATTTTCTTCATTTTTACTATGTAGAAGTATTTTATATCATTCCTTTGTTATGAAAGAAGTTTTATACTTTTTTTCTAGTGATTACCCTTATAATTATGCCTTAGTATAAAGCCCACTAATCTATTAAGTACCTCTTATGGACAATGATAAGATTAGCTTGTTTTCTGTAGCTGTTCTTCAGCTTCTTTCTTTTATCATTTGTTTTTGGTGAGTATTAGCATTCTAATTGTTTTCTTTTGTATTATTAAGTGTGATTCCCTAGTCAAAACTGCATGTAGCCCAACATCCAATCATGATTTTAAAACACTATTAGCAAACTAGGAATTGGAGAAAGCATACTTAAATTGATGAAACAAACAAAACTCCTGAAACTACCAAGTGATTACAGTAAGGTTATAAGATATAAGGTTAAATACATAAAAGTCAATCACTTTTTTTTTTAACAAATGGTACTTAAAATTTAAAGACACACTATCATTTATGTTAACACTCCCCAAAAGGAAATGCTTATGTATAAACCCAACAAATTACATACAAGATATATCAGAAAAATCTACATAACTTGGATGATAAAAAAGCAAAGGAATTTTTAAAGTAGGGAGATATTCTATGTTCATAGATAGGAAGACTCAATATAGTCAAGATGTCAGTTCTTCTCAATTTGATCTATAGATTCAATGTAATCCCATCAAAAGCACAAGGAGTTCTTTTGTGGACACTGACAAATTGATTCTAAATTTTATATGTAGACGCAAAAGTCCAACTCAACATTAATGGGGAATAAATGTCAAGCAGGTGAAGTAAAAGGAAGACATGTGAAGTTAAAGAAATAGAAGATTTCAAAGGGCAGCTGAAGAAGATGAAATCAAATATTATAATGACGTGTGCAAAGAGCTAGAGATTAAAAAATCCAAAAGGGAAGAACATATTCTGGTTTTTTCAAACTTAAGGAATTGAAGAAAAAATTCAAGCCTCAAGTGGCAATTGTGAAGGATGCTACAGGGAAAATATTAAACAACATAGGAAACATCAAAAGAAGATGGAAGGAATATACAAAGTCATTATACCAAAAAGAATTGGTGGATGACCAACCATTTCAAGAGGTTGACTATAATCAGGAACCAATGGTACTGAAAGACAAAGTGGAACCTTCTTTGAGGGAACTGGCAAAAGACAATGCTCCAGACATTGATGTGATACCAATAGGGATGTTTCAACAAACAAATGTAGCACTGGAGGTACTCACTTGTTTATGCCAAGAGATTTGGAAAACAGCTACCTAGCCAATTGGCTGGAAAAGATCCATATTTGTGCCTATTCCCAAGAATAGGAGATCCAACCAAATGTAAAAATTATTGAATATCACACACAAGTAAAATTTTGTTAAAGGTCATCAAAAGCTACTGCAGCAGTATATATTAACAAGGAACTGCTGGAAAATCAAACCAGATTCAGAAGAGGGTGTGGGAACCAGGGACATCTTTGCTGATATCAGAAGGATATTAGCTGAAATCAGAGAATACCAGGAAGATGTCTATCTATGTTTTATTAACTTTGTAAAGGGACTTAACTGTGTGGATCATAAAAAAGTTATGGACAGCATTGTGAAGAATGTTGTTGTTAGGTGCCATTGAGTCGGTATCCAACTCATAGCGACCCTCATAGGGTTTTCAATGGCTCACTGTTGCGGGATTGCCTTGGGAGTGGATTGCCAGGTCTTTCTCCCACTTTTTGCGGTGCTGGGAATTGAACTCGGGACCTCAGAGACTGCAGCACAGCACTCTACCAACTGAGCTAAATCCCAGCCCAGCCCTTGTGAAGAACAGGAATACTTAATTGTACTCATGAAGATTCTGTACATGGACCAGGAGGCAGTCATTTGAATAGGACAAGGAAACACTGCCTGGTTTAAAGTCAATAAAAGTGTGCATCAGGGATATATTCTTTCACTGTACCTCTTCAACCTCTATGCTGAGCAAATAATCCAATAAGATGGACTTTATGAAGAAAAATGCAGCATCATGATTGGAGGAAAGATCATTAACAACCTGCATTATGCAGATGACACAACTCTGCTTACTGGAAGTGAAGAGGATTTGAAACATTTCCTGATGAAAATCAAAGAACACAGGCTTCAGTATGGATTGCACTCCAATATAAATAAAATAAAAATCCTTACAACTAGGTCAGTATGTAACTGCATGATAAATAGAGAAAAGATTGAGGTTGTCCAAGATTTTGCTTTACTTGCTTCTACAATCAATACAAAGAGAACCATCAGTCAAGAAATCAAAAGAAATATTGCATTGGGAAAAGCTGTTGCAGAAGACATCTTTAAAGTGTTGAAAAGTAAATATGTCACATTGAAGACAAAGGTATTCCTGAATCATGTCATGATATTTTCAGTCACATGATATGGTTATAAAAACTGGGCATTGACTAAGGCAGACAGGAAAAGAACTGATGCTTTTGAATTATAGAGACAAATATTGACTATACCATGGACTGCCAAAAGAACCCACAGATCTGTCCTAGAAGAAGTGCAACCAGAGTGTTTCTTGGAAGCAAGGATGTCTCAACTGCCTCTGATGTATTTTGGGCATGTTGTTGGGAGGGACCATTCCCTGGAGAAGGACGCGGTATTTGGGAGAGTGGCAGGTCAATGTAAAAAGGAAGAACCTCAACTAGATGGACTGATACTGTGTCTGCAACAAAGGGCTTAGACATAAAAAAAGATAGGTGTGCCTGACCCCAAATTGAGGCGTGTTTTGTTCTGTGGTACATAGAGTCACTATGAGTTGGATCCAACTTGATAGCACCTAGCAACAACATACTATGTAGATTAGTGAAGAAAACATAAAGAAAATGAACGTGGAAGAGAAATAGATTAAAGATGTTCATGTAGCTGATAGCTGACTCTAAAGTATCAAAAACTGACTTTGAATTTTGACTAAATTTTCAGAATTATTTTTAACAATACTGATGGGTTGAACTTATGGGCTCATGCACACTTGTTATTGCTCTGCCACTGAGTTGCACCCCAGCCCATTTTTTAAAATTTTTATTTTGAAATAGGGTCTTGCTAAGATTGGCAGGATGCCTCTGGCCTCACACTTGCAATGCTCCTTCCTCCGACTCTGCAGTCATTGGGATTACAAGTGTGTACTTTGTGCCTAGCTAGAAGTTGAATTTTGAATTTCATATTAGGTCTGTACATCTAATTCTTTATCATATGCATTACTTTTATTCCAGAGAAATGGTTCTTGGAAGTAGAGTTTCCAGACAAATCATCAATATTTTTTTCTATTAGCAAAAATGGAATAATAATGCTCTACCAATACCATAATTTTCTCAAAATGTTCAATATTATGCAGAATTTATGGAATATCAATAAGAAAATATAAATTCTGGGTTCATGTCATATTTATTTTGTGAGAATTTGATTCCTTATAAATGAGAAACTAGAATACGGATTCTATCATGAGTCTCTCTTAACTAGGATATTTTGTTAACCAGAACATCCTTACACCACGATCATTAAGATAAATGGTGATCTGATATCACCTTTATGTAGGGATAATTTTCTTCATGGCACCACTAGGAATTTGAGCAGTTTCTTGCATCACAGATTTTGTTTTATCTCTTCTGCAGCTCAATTACAGTCTATTTTTTCTATTCTCAATACAGTAGAGTTAAGTTGTTCCTGGTATACTTACCAATATAATTAATTAAGAGAGGATAAAATAATACAGGCTGATCACTGTAGGATTATGAATCAACCAAGCTGGGTAACAGAGGTCATAAATGAGGTATGTGGCCTTAGAGGAATCTTGCTGTGCCCCGGTTTCACCAAGTGCTTCTGCCTTCCCTATCTCCCCACATGTACATACAAGATCCAGACCCCTTATTAAATACCTAAGTGATATCAGAAATATGTTTTCAATAGTAAAATTAGTGACTTGTTCATCATCTTCATCGTTGGTCAGATCTCCTTGGAATAACTTAGACTATTCAACATATAAAATTTGTTAGGGGTTGCAATGTAGCTCAGTAGTAGAGCATGTTCTTAGTATGCATTAGGACCTAGGTTCCATCTCTAGAACCAAAAAACAAACAAGCACTCAAACAAACAATCAAACAAAACAAGATTAGCTGAGATATTTTAGAAACACTTTTCACATTTGGCACCTCAAGCTTGGTTTTCAAACATTCAGTGTTCATCCACTGCATTTCTGATGCCAATTATAAAAGTGATAGATTCCTGCCTCTGGAGTATTGTTAAGTCAGCTGCAAGTAGACTTTTGTGCAAAGGTCAGTAGAACACTTATTAAGAGAACAAAGAGCTGAGTTTTTAATCTTGTATGAACTATTTTGAACTTGCTTACAAATATATGTCTAATAATTGCTTGTATAGGTGACACAAATCGGACTGAAACTTGATTATACTCTAATCTATCTTGAAGTATGGGAAAATGGACAACTCCCTCCCACCTCACACTTTCCTACAGTTACTATTATCTGCTAAAAAGAATCCTAAGCATTGTGTGTAACTGAATAGGTTTAAGTTCATTCACAACATTCATTACTTTCAGTAAAATACACATTTGAAACAAATTTGTTTCAAGTACCATAATGTGTTCCTAGTACCATAAATCCTAAAATGAGAGACAATATTAAGTACTAATGACTAACACTAATTTTGGATAGAGAGCCAAAATCTGTAGATGTTGTTTTAAGGATCTTTATTTGCCAGCAATTGTATTATTGTAGTCAAAGTTCAGTATTACAAAGAGCATAAATTATAGTTGCTTTTTAAGAACTAAGTAAAAAATAAAGAGGCCTGAATTCACCGCTTGACTGCATGCTTATCCAAATTCTAGAATCTAGGATCATAAAAATAGGACATGAATTTATGAAAATAATGAGTATTTGACCACTGTCTCCAGGAACCAGCAAATTACCTTTGTAGTAGGAAGAAAGTTCAAAGGTATTATAAAAGAAACATGGACTAAATCTGGTATAAGCAGATTTAGATTATGGGTTTATGAGTTCTCTTACTCTAGGGTTCTTCTGATACTATTTGTAGAATAAATAGAGCCCATTCCTCATCGTTTGTATCTCTGTATTTAACACACACACACACACACACACACACACACACACATGCACACGCACACAAATTCTTCTCTCTCTCTTTCTTTCTCTCTCTCTCCCTTCCTCCCTCCCTCTGCCCATCCCTCTCTCCTAATCCTTATTCCTCTTTCACTCCTTAACCCTCTCCCCTACCATTCTTTTCAAGATTGAAGTGCAGTGACTAGTTCCCTTATAAACTTATGCAAGGCTTACCTCTATTACATTATCAACAACAAATTTGTATTTGTTTTTGTCTGATTCTACAAACAGGGTTGAAAAACATGTTTCGTTTCTGTATATAGCACTAAGATTGCCTGGAAGGTAGGCATGTATAGGCTCCCAACAAATGTGTTGAATGTATGAATGAACAAGCAGATGAATGGAGTAGAAAATCTGTAAATAGACCCAAAAGACATAACTGAATGCAAATGATGGAGGTAGCATTTTAAATCAATAGGAAAGATAGGTCATTGCAAAGGCCTGAACATTTATGTCACCTCCAAAATTCATATGTGGCAAAATCCTAATCCATCCCCAGGGTATTAGGAAATGGAAGCTTTGGAAGGTGATTAGGTGAGAAAGAAGAGCCTCCATGAATGGGATTTTTGTCTCAGAGAGATCTCTCACCCCTTTAGCCATGTGAGAAAAGACTTCAGTGGCCCTCACCAGATGCTTAATCTGCTGATGCCTTGATTTTGCCTCTCTCAGCCTCCAGAATTGGGAGAAACAGATATTGTTTAAAAGCCATCCAGTCTATAGCATTTTGTTACAGCAGCCCAAACCAGCTGAGACAATTATTTCAACACATGGTGATGGAAAACATAATTAGTCTTTGGGGGGTGGGCGACTATCATTACACAAAAATAAATTTCAGAGATATCAAAGATTCACATTAAACTGAATTTATAAAATTTGTAATATAAATCATGGGAGAAATTTTCTGTGGTTATAGATTAAAGAACCCCTACCTATTCTCATAGACTTCTATAGTTCTTTGCCAATTAACAGACTACTGTAACATTCTATCATTGGAAATATGGTGTATATCTGTGTGTACCTGGGGTAAGGAAAGAGTCAGTAGATAAATAAACACTTAAGGAGAAATCATAATAACTTTTTGAACAGAAGAGCAGATATTTCTTTCTCTTGACTGAAGAATAGAGGTGCATGCAGATAAATTTAGGAAGGAAATAGGAAGTTGATGGGGCTCATAGCAGATGGAGATAAGCACAGGACAGGTAATTTTAAGAGTAATGAAAGAATATTCTTGAGTTAAAAATGTGATTAATGATCCAGATAATTTCAGTTCATAAACTGACACCAATATAAACTTTTATTCATAGATTATTTCACTGAATATTTTCTCTTTGGTTAAGATGCCTATTACCCAAGGAATATACTCTACAGAATCAGTTCTCCCAGTCTAGGATGAAGCTTCAGTAAATGAATTCAGATTTTTATGAGAATATATCAAACCTACCTATTCAAACAAAGCTAAAAATATTGTCAAATTGAGGCTATACTCAGTTACTATGGCATAGGATGTGTATTCTTGAAGAAATCTTACCAGCAAGTCGTATCTTACCCAGTTGATTGATACTTTTATTCTGATACCTCTAGCAAATACAAAGGTCCACGAGTGCTGGTCTTCAGTAGTGTCTATATCCCTGAATGTTTGACAGCTGTGAGTGGTGAAAGTACATAAGCAGGAGGAGCAGCAGCAATTGGCATCTTCTAGTGTCACAGCTTTTATGTAGGCCAAGGAGGCTAAGATTCTTCAGGCTCAAGTTTTATAGCTCTTATATAGGCGCAGGAGGTCAAGATTCCTCAGCCCTCAACAACAGCTGGCATTGCAGCTTCCAGGAGATGAGGGACTAAGTATTGGGATTCCTCAGCCTTTGACAGTAGTTGGTGTTGCAGTTTCCAGGCAGAACTAGGTATCAGAATTCCTCAATCTTAGATAGCAGCCAAGTAATACAGTCCCTAGGGCAAGGGTGTTTGAGGCTCTTGGTCCTAAATAGTTGACTGTTGTTGTTAGGTGCTATCCAGTCATGTCCCAGTCATAGCGACTCTCATAGGGTTCTCAATGGCTGACTGTTTGAGGATTGCTTCAGGAGTGAATTGCCATGTCTTTCTCCAATTTTTGTGGTGCTGGAGATCAAACCCAAGCCCTCAGAGACCACAGAGTAGCACTCTACCAATTGAGATAAACCCCAGCCCCAAAGACTTCACAGCTCTTTGGAACACTTCTCTTTTCTGATTCTTTACAGCCTTTTCTCCCTCTTTCTCTATCACTCTTCCTGCCCTTGTCACTCTCTTGAACTGTTCAGTTGCCTCTTACTTCTATGGATGTTGTCACTGTTGCCACCATTGAGGAGACAACTATCATGGCCCTCCTGCTGCTGTTGCTGCTGTTGCCAGTCATTGGTCCTGCAGTCATCTCTTCTTCAGCCATCAAGCAGTCAGCTGCTTCACTGCTTCTGTAGCTCAGTGTTCTGGCTGCTCTAGTGTCTGCAATGCTGTGTCACTATCTTTGCTATCCCTTACCACTGTCATACCACTGTTCTGCTGTCTCCATTGCTCCTTTCTTCATTTCACTATTAAAAGTAGGCAAAGACCACTTGAGAGAAGCCTTTTCTCGAGCCTAGTGTTGCAACAGGGCTGGGATCTGGCTCAGTTGGTAGAACTCTGTGCGGCAGTCTCTGAGGCCATGAGTTCAATTCCCAGCACCACAAAAATGGGAGAAGGGCCTGGCAATCCACTCCCAAGGCAATCCCGAAACAGCCATTGAAAACCCTATGAAGGTCACTATGAGTCAGATACCGACTAGAAGGCACCTAACAACACAACAATGTTGCAATACCATGGGGCAGCACAACAGGGTGTCTCCTGGCTGGCTCATTAAGCAAGCTGAACAGCCTTTTTTATGTACCCAGAGAAGGGGAGTTTTACCAATCACAGAAATCTCTTATGCAAATGAAGATTTGTATTTACACCAATCACAGCATAATCCCTTTTGCCCAGTCACAGCAGTTTCTTTTGCACCAATCACAGAAGTACTTTTGCACCAATCAAAGCAGTCACTCTGCAGGGCATCAGGGGAAGCGTTCCCTCTCTATGCTGGACTGATAATCTAGAGTTCACTGAGGCTTATGATAGCAAAAAGTCCAGTGTATACTGCAAACTGTAATCTGGAGTTGCACCTATAAGACTATAGTTGTGCTGTAGCAGCAATTATCATGAGGTTTCCTTAAAGTATCTGGGATGTTCAAAACCCAGATGCTGGTATAAGGTTGGTTAAGCTGGATGATTCACTGAGAATATTTTATTCAAAATAACTGGGTATCAAGCAAGAGCCAGCTGCCAATTAGGGAGTCAGATTGCCACATCTCCCAACACGTGTGCTTCCTTGCGGGAAAATAAACAGAAGATCAAGCACTTACAAGAAGGGTGAAGAAAGAAAACCTTATCATTAACACTAATATTAATTTTAACAGTGTATTAACAATTCTGCACACTCAGTACCCCAAGGAGAGGGGAGTCTCCCTAATCTGTCTCAAGAGCATAAGCAGTCCTTTACCTCAAACACACTCAAATTGAGGCAGCATTGGAATACACACAAGAGGTTTTAAATATGCAAGATGGTATATCTTTGTATAATATCAAATAGGTACTCTAAGAGTCAGGAAGGAAGAACAAAGTGTAAGAATTGTGGTTTTTTCCTTCACATTCTGCAAAAAGTTTGGGATATTTATATTTGGAATGAAGTCCTAGGGGTAATTTTCATTTTTTTACAGCTTTTTTTTTTTTTGCCTGAGATTTGTTCTGCCTTTTTTATACTCCAAAATATGAGTATTTCTCAATCATGGCAATATTAATTGTCACTTATTAAGTGTTTATTTTAATCCTATCATCAGGCTACCCAGTTGACCTCCATTATTTGAAAAATCCTCCCAATACACTTATACAAATACTGTTATTCTCCAACTATAGGTAAGTAAGCAGAGGGCAAAATAATTTATGCTATACCTACCAAGTCCATGCCTCCTATTTGCTGGCCTGCTCCAATCAACCTATGTACAAAACAGCCTCAGAAAATTCAGGCAATCCAGAGTAGTTTCCAGACATATAATAGATTCTAGCTGATCCCTGCCCTTACCATCCTTCCATTGCTTATTTTGTAATTATGGGTTAATCTCTTAACTTTGACCCATTTATTGGCTCCATGTTCCTGAAATTTCCTGCTGACATGTGACCTAGTGACACTGTCTTATTCCTTTTCATAGCTAAGTGACCTGGAAAGATTCCAAGGATTTGGACAACCCCTCTGTCCCTTTATGGTCTCTAGAGTTCTGTCCTGTCCCTTGAAGAATGTCCCAGTCACCTAAAGGTGAAAAGTTTAACAGTGTCAGTAGTTGCTTATACCAGACCATATCATTTAGCTAGAATTATTACTTAGTTTTAGAATCTGGAAAAATAAAATTCTTTTGTACTTTAACCTGTTTTATTATTAGCTTTTAAAAATCCTTTGTGTTGCTTATGAGCTCTGGGTCAAAGGATACCAAAGCCAGCATTTTCTTAAGTGGTATTAATAAAGGGGGCTTTGGTATTTTTTCTCTTGCTTTTTCCATAATGGAAAAAAAAAAAAAGCTATTGAAAGAAAGGAAAAGAGTAGCTCACCCTGGTAACCTTTGCTCACCCTTGTGATCTGGAAACAACATAAGGACTATCTAAACTGTCCAATAAGGGTTTTGGTCTAAGTCATTGGAAAATGAAAGGAATAGCTGACACAGACACTTTTCAAATGAATGATAGAGAACTAAATCAGAAGTACGACTCAGGTTCTCTGAGTTTTATTTGTTTCTCTGGCTTGGGCAGAAGATGGCCTCTCCTTAGACTTAAGGTAAGGAAACACAGTCATGATGTTACTATCTACTGGGCTCCAAATGCAGCCAGACTAGATGCTTTACATATTTTGTCTCAATTTAGCCTCACAACAAGCCTGTGAAGTAGATACTATTAATATCTCCATGTAACAAATAAGGAAACAGACAGATGGAGAGATTAGGGACCCCAAGAGAGGATTTTCAGTTGTCACCTAGACCTGTTGCATGTTCTATCCCATGTTTTTAAAATTATGCCATAAAAATAAAGTGGGAAAAAAGACAAAATCAAGAAGGCCACCTGGTATATCAGCTCCCTGCTCTGGATGGTTATCTTATTCTTCTATTTATCAGACTGTCTTGCGTTTTGAATTGCTGTAATTTTCATAACTGTATCCCTAGCTCTTTGAAAACAGGAATTTTATTATATACAATAATGTACCCTTAATATTAGGAGGAACTCACTAAGCATTTAATGAATAAGAGAATGAATGAATAAATAATTTTTGGTCTCCTCAGCCATGTGGACTCTTTATTTCTTGCCACATCAAATTTAAATTCCTTGGCTTGATATACAGTAATCACACAAATACGAGCCAACAGTGCTGTTGCTGTTGTTAGGTCCCATGGAGTTGGGTCCGACTCATAGTAACCCTATATATAACAGAATGGAACACTCTCTGACTCTATGCCAGGCATATGATCTTTTTATTTTTAAAGCTATTGTTGCAGACACTGTGTCAATCCATCTAGTTAAGTGTCTTCCTCTTTTTTTGTTGACCTACCACTCTCCTAAACATGATGTCATTCTCTAGGGATTGGTCCCTCCTGATAACATGTCCAAAATATGTAAAAAGCAGTCTAGCCATTCTTGCTTCCATGCAGCACTCTGGTTGCACTTCTGGAACAGATCTGTTGGTTCTCTTTGCCAATTCATGGTATAGTCAATATTCATCTCCAACACCATAATTCAAAAGTCCTGAATTCCACCCCCACACCTCAAAAAAAGATATCCTACTTGGGATTCTGGATTGGATTTCATTGTAAATGAAAGGATGTTATTGGAACAGTGATTGAAATTGGAATACAGACTATAAATTATTTAAGAAGATTACATATAGCCAGACACAGTGGTGCATGCCTGTAATCAGCAACTTGGGAGGATCAGGCAGGAAAATTGCCAGCAGAGGCAACCTGTGTAATTTAGCAAGACCCTGATTCAAAATTAAAAATTAAAAAAAAGGTGGGGGGAGGGCTGTGGGGACAACTTAGTGGTGTAGCATTTGCAAAGTATGTGTGAGGCCCTGGGTTCAATCAATCCAAGTACTGCAAACAACAAGACAAAACAAAGCAATATTACATCTGTGTTAAATTTCTACAGTGGATAACTCTACTATGATCATTAAGAGAATTCCTTTGTTCTTGGGAAAATAAACAGTAGAAAGAAAGGGGCATGATATACCCAACTTATTTTCAAACGCTTCAGGAAAAAATATCCATGTGGCAAATGGAATAAAATTGTTAACATTTGAGAATCTGACTAAAGGGCAAATGTAAGTTACTCATATTATGGTTGCAACTTTTGTCAATGTGAAATTATTTCTAAATAATGTTAAAACAATAATTTTGATAAGACATTGATAAATTCAGCTTAAAGTGCTCAAACATTCAATTTTGAAAAAAATGACAAAAGCATATTTAAGAAGAAACAAAGGTGAAAAATTAAGTTATATGTCAAAAGGAACATTCACACTTCTTAAAGAAGTGTGACAAGCATCCAAACCAATTGTTTAATGTTTGCACATTGGAAAAAGGTTTGTATATCATTTAAATGATATATAAAAGGCAAATAAAACAGGTCATTGGACACCTAACGTTTTCTCATATTTTATGTAAATGTATGTAGTTAAACCCAACTCTACATAAACCATTAATTACTATCTCTGAAATTAGAAGATTCACAATTTCTTACATTACTCTATTTCCTAAGACACTGCAGCAAGTCCTATAGTTTCTAGAGAAATCTTGCCTACCTAGACATTCCTGACTATACTTACAGACCAGAAAAATGGCCACCAACATTATTTGATTTGAAGAGCATCATGAGGGCTTGCTTGTCCCAAATGAATCCTCCGCAATTCTGCCCCAGCATCACCTTACTTGATCTGAAATATCACTATTGGAGCCAATTATCTGAATAGGGAGGAAAAAACCTAATTTCTATCTGATTATAGAAGGTCATTGTTAAAAGTGATCATCCCCTGAGAGGGCAGAGGCTGTGAGTATGCCAGTGAAGAATAAAAACATCTCACACTTGAGTGTCATGTGCTGAGTACTATGCTATGCATTTTATGTGAAATAGCTCACTAATTATGTACAGCCACCTTAGGAAGGATTTGTGGTTCACACACCTTAGTAAGAATCACTTGTGAGATGTGTTAACTATGCAGAATCCTGTACCTCATTATCAGATAGTGATTCTCAGACCACACTGAGGCATGCTGAAGTGTTTGGTATTATTATCCCCATTTCTCAGAGGCTCAGCAGGACCATGCAGCACAAGAACCCTATGGTATAATATGAAATATATTTGTCCCTTGTTCCTGTCAGACAATTCCTAAAATGCTTAGAATTTCCAGAGTGATAGGAGATGTCTTCTATTATTCACAATAAGTCCCTGTCATAATACCTTGGTTTATGTTGATGAGGTGTCCTGGTAGGACCCTAGATAACCCAGAATGAGGTGGGTCACCAGAAAGTCCAAATGATTAGAGGATTAAACATGTGGAACTTTCAGGCCTGCCGATCAACCTCAAGGAGAGAGGGGTAGACTGAAGATTGAGCTCTGTAAGAACAAAATTTGATGACCTTCTGTGTTGCTGAACATATGGGAATGCTCGAAGTGCCATGGGCCAGAGAGGGCATGGAACTGTGTCTTCACCTCCACCCCACGCTATGCTTTATGCTATACGTTTTTTATATAATGATATCCTTTACATAAGCTGGTAAGCATAATGTTTTCTTGGATCTATGAGCCACCTTAGGAACCCTTACTTATAACTGATTGATAAGATGCACTGGGCACAACCTAGGGCTTGCATTGGCTTCTGAAATAGGGGCTGTCTTGTGGGACTGAGCCCTTAACCTCTAGGATCTCATATTGTCTCTAGTTAGATGGTATTGGGAATTGAATTGAATCAATTGGTTTCCACTGGAGAACTATTTGGTTTGTAGGGAAACATATTCACACATTTGTGTGGCCAGAAGTAATGTTGAGTATGAACAGAGAAAATGTTTTGCTTTTTCTTTTAGTGACCCTTTATTGCCCCATTTGGACAGGCTACTTGTTCAGCTAATTGTCACCTTGAAAGATCAAGACTTTGGCCCAATGAAGCTAGTAATTATCCTGGCACAAACCACGTGGTAGAGGTAGGGATGCAAGGTCAGCAAGAGCCATGGAGTTCTGATGTGCTCTTGTTGTTGTTGTTGTTAGGTGCCATCGAGTCGGTATCCGACTCATAGCGAGCTTCATAGGGTTTTCAATGGCTGACTGTTTCGGGATTGCCTTGGGAGTGGATTGCCAGGCCCTTCTCCCATTTTTGCGGTGCTGGGAATTGAACTCATGACCTCAGAGACCGCAGCGCAGTGCTCTACCACTGAGCTAAATCCCAGCCCCTGATGTGCTCTAGTTTGGACAAAACTAGAGGGAACATGTGCTCATTCTCTTTTTTCTTCTCTACCATGGCGGTGTGTGTGTCCCCTACCCTTGCAGCTGCAAGTGAACTGCCTCTTCTCTTGGGTCTCCATTTTCTCATCTATTCAAGGTACTTTTCCTTCTAAAAAAGCTTGCTTAACCCTTCTGCTCTCTCTGGCTTTCCCCTGAGACATAGGAATATCCTAATGTTAGCCAACTCAATTAGAGAACTGAAGTTTTTCCAGGTTCCTTTCCAGATTTATCCATGTTCTCCAGGGGCCTCAGTTTTCTCTCATGATTATTCCTTAAAGGTGTACTATCTTTCACAACAAACCTTGCCTCGATTCTGTGCTAAAATTTCTGTGCTGGGTATAAATTTATGTATACGCCAAAAACTGAGGTTTGCTACCAGATTTCCATACCCCAGTTCCCTAGTAACAATATGTTCCACTGTAGACGAGGTTACATAAACTTTTATAATCACAGAACAAAAGTCATACGTCAATGCATTTGCCAAATACACTGGTTGGGACCTCAGGTAGGTGTGCTACATCAGAGGCAGTAAATCTCTTCCATTGGTTTCAGATGCTACCTTACAACATTGTTCGCTGTAGGGCTGGTGGCAACCAGTTGTCTGCTAAATCAGTGCAGTCCAAAAGTTTTACGTAAAGGTCACAGAGGTGTTATTAGGTCAGATATAGAGGTTGGTAAAGAATGGCTGGGGCTGGGATTTAGTTCAGTTGATCGAGTGCCACTCCTCAGTCTCTGAGGTCTGCAGTTTGAGTCCCAGCACCACAAAAATGGGAGAAGGACCTGGCAAGGCAATCCCGAAACAGTCAGCCATTGAAAACCCTAAGAGGGTCGCTATGAGTCGGATACCAACTCGAGGGCACCTAACAACAACATTACAGAAGCGAACTAATGGTGCGTTTTAAATTTGCGTATAGAATATATTTTAACTTTTTCAGGAAGTAGGCACTAACTTTTGCAAGAAAAAATAACGGCACAATTCCTTGAAAATAGTATTTACATAGTTGTTTGTGGGAATTGAATCAGTTTCCAACGTAACAAAATACATTTCACGTGAATATTTGGGGTGATGTGTTCAGGCGCATTTTGGGATTGTGTGACTCTGTAGCTTTCCTCCGTTTTTCAAAGTGGTTCAGGACCCTACAGAGGTTAGAAAAGATTGCTGAAAGCAACAACTCCTCGGGGAAATGCAACATTAACGCTTCCGCGTCCTGCAACGACTGCTCTCCAGGCTCGCCCTGTTACAAGGGCAGCACTGCGCCCGCCCTGCCTCGGGGGATCCGGAAGTGCACCCGTCCCGGCTACCTCAGAGGCGTTTTCCTACTTGAAAGGCACAGTCAGACTATCCCACGCAGGGTCCGCCCACTCGCCATCTCGTCCCGCCCGCCCTCCTTGAATCGCGGAGGATCGTCAAAGTCGCGTCCCTCGACCCTGTCGCCCGCCCCAGGCCTCGCGGTCATGGCTGCGCGCCTCCTCCGTGGGTCCCTGCGCCTCTTGGGCGGCCGCCGTGCGCAGCGCTGGCTGCCTGCAGTGAGGTGAGTGCGGGTCCCGGGCTTCAGCAGTGCGGTTCGAGGGGTGCGGGGGCCATGACATTCACCTTCTTTGGGGCAGGAGGGGTGGTGGGGTTCCCTGGCAGGGGCTGGGCTGCGGGGCGACGAGGACGGGTGGAGGGACTAGGCCTTGTCCCCGGCTCCCCGAACCTGGTGCGATCTGTCTTCCCGCAGAGGAAAGGCGCCCACCATGCCCTGACAACCCGTTGGCAGGGTAAAGCCGAACGGTAGATTTCGCCAACTCCTTCCTCCGGCGCCAGGGCCACTCCGTGTGGTTTCGCGGCCGCCCCCTAAACCTACATTTTGAAGAAATGCCGCGAAAGAGGGGCGGAGCCGTCACCCCTGCTGCGCTGCTGCCGCCGCCGCCTGGCAGCGACCTTTCACCCAGTTAGAACTGCTACGAGGGACTGGCCCTCTGAGAGTGAACTTGGGATCCAGACTCTGCGTGTGGCTGCACGCATCAGAAGTGTCCTTGGCAGATAATCCAGACGTGTATGGCCTGGGGAGGGCCCTGTTAGGTATATTAGCTTTAGATATATAGCTGTTGTTAGGTGCTGTTGAGTCCAGTCCGTCCCTCACAGGGTTTTCAGTGGCTGATTGTTTCCAGATTGCTTTCAGACTGGACTGTCAACGTTCTTCTCCAGTATTTTGCGGTGCTGGGGCTCGAAGCCCAGTCCTCAGAGGGTGTGGTGCTGGGCTCTACCAACTGAGCTAAACCCTAAGCCTGTTAGATGCATTAGCAAATCCTTTCAAGTAATTAATGCCAAGGGATTAATGGAGAGAGCATCTAAACTCAGTGACTACTAAGGTTGTTTTTATAAGATCAAAAGTTCAGATACATAAAATCCATGCATTGCATAAGCAAACTGGAAGCACAAGGACTCATTGTTAGGTGGCACGACTCATAAATTAGCTAATTACCACATTATTGTGTTGTACAATAAAGGTACTATGAATGCTTCCAGACTTAATGCTTACTCTTCCTGGGGAGGTTTGGGAAGGCATCATGGAGCAGAGTACCCATATTTTTTTAAGCTCTTCCCCAGAGCATCATAAGACAGTGATCCTCAAACTTTTTAGTGTCCTTGTATGCTGTTTAAATGATAGAACTCCAAAGATCAGATATTTTTTTCAGTTGAAGTAAGGCAAGAAAGTGTATCCTCACAAAGAGATTATTAGAAAAGGGAAGGCCGGAAGGACCCTCTAAATGGGTTAGGAGCTAAAGTTTTTTTTATAACAAGCTTCTTAAACTTTTACATGCATGTGAATCGCTTGGGAACCTTGTTAAAATGCAGATTCTGATTAATTATGTATGGAGTGAGGCCTAACATTGTGTATATCCAGTTTTCAGCTGTTGAAGGATGTGCTAATTGAGATTGTTTCCTTTTTAAAATATAAATGACGCTTAAACAATAATTAGACTCTAGCCTCTGGGATTAGTAGTTTATTGCCTTGGGTGGGTGGGAGCATTTTATTCAGTCCAGGTTTCTTGGTATTCATAGAAAGAAAATGTTCCAATGAACCTGCTGCCAAGAGTTGTGACTCCTTCTGCATATTCTCTCTCCACCATGTTTGACTGACCTCAAAGTCTATTCTTTCATCATTTCTTTTGCTTTCCTGTGTGTCAGTATATTTTCCTTAGAAATACTCCAAAGATTTTATAATATGGAATATAAAATGTTAGGATCCAGGCAGACTTGCATGTAAATTCTGGCTGTATTATTTACTCACTGTACTGACAAATGATTGAGGGTCTTAGAGCCCCAGATTCCCAATCTCAGCATATTTTTTTCTTCAGAGGACTCCTAAGTGTGGAAAATCTATCTGTGCTTTATAGTTTTCTCTCTATGAGTAAAAAATTGGAACAATCATTTCAATTATAGGGGTAAAGTAAATTTTAGCATATTTGATGCAATATGACAGTGATCTCTAAGGCTTCTGGATTTCCTAGTCTCCTGATAAATCTGATCTCATCCATATGCTTCATTTATTCCATTCCAGCCACATTTGGCCTTCTTGATCTTTCTAGAACACAACAAACATCATCCAGACTTTCAGTGTTTGCTCTAAGTTGCTCTTGTTTCCTAAAAGTCTTTTATTCTAGAAATATGCTTGGCTTACTCTATGAAATCAAGGTTTTGCTTAGATCTCACTTTTCTAGTTTAACCTATCTTGATTCCATTGTTTCATACTGAAGCCTTTGTCCCTGCTTCCTCGTCTCTTTTCTACTTTTCTTTTTCCATGGCACTTGTCCCCTTTTAACATATTTTATAGTTTGCTTATTTACTATGTTTGTCACTTACTATTATGTGGTCTCTTTTTGCTAAAATGTAAGCATGAAAGAATGATCTCTGGTTCACTCTTATATCCCAAGTACTAGATAAGTGCCTGGCCAGAATAGGCACCCAGGATGTGTTAATTAAATGAATGAATGAGCTGTGAAAAAAAAGATAATTTGGAAAGAGAGTAGTAAATGAGGAAAATATTTATGAAGACAGAAGACATACCAAGTGTAAAAAGCAGGGCTTCAAAGTGAACCCAGATCTGAGCTCTGAATCTGAACTGGGTGCAGGATCAGTAAAATTTTAAAAAAATGATTGAACCGGAACAGGTTCAGATGCCCATTTCAGTTTGGTTTGAAGCCCTGGTATATTTCCCTTCAACTCAGACCTGTAGTTAGTTCCAGGCATTGTCCTCCTTATGGATTTAGAAGTAGAGACTAAATTGAATAATTGATAAACTACTTCTTAATCTCAGAGGCATGAGATCCTATCAAAATGGTAATGCTGTCTTTAGGAAAGATATCAGGGTTCCTTGTTGTTCACTGGTGTTAATTTGGATATGAAGAGTGACAATTCACTTTTTTAATGCATTTTTTTTTTAAAGATGTTCTCATTCTGGAGGGGAAGAACGTCTAGAAACTCCTTCTGCTAAAAAATTGACAGATATAGGAATTAGAAGAATCTTTTCTTCAGAGCATGACATTTTCCGAGAAAGTGTAAGGAAGTTTTTTCAAGAAGAAGTGGTTCCACATCATGCAGAGTAAGTACAACATTTTCCTTTAATTTAATATAAGAAAAGAACCATCTCCTAGAACGCTCTATGTTGTATAGAAAAAGTTGTTGTTGTTGTTGTTAGGTGCCGTTGAGTCAGTATCTGACTTATAGTGACCCTCTGTACAACAGGGGAAACACTATTGTCAGTGCTTCTCTGCTGTGCATAGGGTTTTCAATGGCAGATTGATTTTTGGGAGGGGGTTGCCAGGTCCTTCTCCCAAGCCTACAGCTTCTGGTGTTCCCAGGCGGTCTCCCATCCAGGTACTAACCAGGCCTGACCCTGCTTAGCTTGAGAGATCTGACGGGATTGGACGCCACAGGACTATGGCTGCAGGCATAGAAAAAGTAGTGTTCAGCATTTGATTAACATTTTTACTGTTGTCCACCATAATATTGTAATATCCTAGGATTCTTAAGTTAATTCATAGTTTTTTTAGATGAATTGTTTTTTTTAACTTTAATTTTATTTTTTGAGATAGAGTCTTGCCATGTTGCCCAGAGTGGTCTGAAATTCTTAGGCTCAAGTGATCCTCTCTCCTTAGCTTCCTGAGTAGCTGGGACTAGGGGCTGGTGCTACCACACTTTTTAATGAACTTTAAAACGTACAATTCAGTAATTAGAAAATGTGAAAATTTGCAATTTAATCTAAGAATGGTATTTTTTAAAACTATGGATAAGTGGCAACAGATTATTAATCCATTCCATATTCTTTCTTTCTGCTTTATGAATGAATTAAAATATGTAGAAGTTCAAAAAGCCAGCATAGTTCAAATCTTGGTAAGTGTCACCTCTTAGTGTTTTATTACTGGATTTATTATTTTTTTCCAGTACTGGGGGTCGAATCCAGAACATCACGCATTCTGAGCCAGTGTTCCACTAGTGAGCTGCACTCCCAACCCCATTTTTATTTTTTGTTTTGAGACAAGGTCACACTAAGTTGCCTGGGCTGCCTCTAGTCTTGAACTTGTGATCCTCTGCCTTACACTCCTGAGTTGCTGGAAACGGGTGTGTGCCACAGGGCTTAGCTTGGATATTGGCCAAAAAGCCATCATTTCTGTTAAAATAGGGCTTTGCCGTGTTTTCAAAGTTCACTCAACTTTACTATCTTTAGGATAGCTTAAAAACAGCTTCCATTAGGTTTTTAATTAATATTTTCTTGGTTTAAATGACAAAAATTAGCTAAACCCTGCAGAGAAATGTAATCTATTTTGTACTAGGAGATTCTTTCCTTCCTTCCTTCCTTCCTTCCTCCCTCTCTCTCTCTCTCTTTCTTTCTTTCTTTCTTTCTTTCATTTTTGCAGTACTAGGGGCTGAACCCAGGGCCTTGTGCACACTTTACAAGTGCTCTGCCACTAAGCTGCACCCCTAGTGCCTTTTTTTATGTTTTACCTTGAGAGAAGGTCTCACTAAATTATGCAGGCTGCCTCTGGCCTCAGACCTGCAATTCTCCTGTTTCTGCCTCCTGAGTCGCTGGGATTATAGGTGTGTGCCATCATGACTGGCTTGAATCTTTTTTTTTTTTTTTAATTAGAAATTATTAATGTACAACTTAATGGCTATCATTCTGACATGTATTTATTTCATTGTGACATTTCCATATATGCATTTCATTGTACATTTCTCACATAACCTCCCTCCTACCCTTTCATGACCTTGCTCGCCCATCCCCACCCCCCCATCAATGATCTCCTTTCTACTGGTATGTCTTTTTGTGGGAATACTTATCTATATACATGCATCCCAATTTTGATTTAAGTCTAAACTTTTTTCTATAGTGTTCTATCTTTTTACATGCTCAGCAGCATTACATGAGTGATCTAGTCCATATGCACTATTGCCATCCTTTGGTATTATTAGTAGTATTAGTATTAGAATTATTTCCTGTACTAATAAAGTTGAGCTATTTACATTGAGGTTGACTTCTTCCCCCTTCCTCCCTCCTCCTTGTCCCTCCTCCCCCTCCCGTCTTCTCCCATCATTGCTTCCTTTTCCTAGATCCCTTCCTCCTTCTTTCCACTCCTTAAATTGTCCCTTCTATGCTAAGTTCATGTGAGCTTTTTATTATGTTTCAATTTATATATAGGATTTTTTCCTTCTTTTATGTTTGTTTCAGCTCCCACATATGAGTGAGAATATATGGTATTTCTCTTTTTGGGCTTGTGTTCGTTCATTTAAGATAATTTTCACCAATTCCATCCATTTTGCTGCAAATGACATTATTTCATTATTTTTTAAATTGCTGAGTAGTATTCCATTGTGTATATGTACCATAATTTTTTTATCCATTCTTCTGTTGATGAGCATTTTGGTTGATTCCATATCCTTGCTATTGTGAAAAGTGCTGGATTGAACATGGAGATGCAGGTGTCTCTGTGGTATGATGACTCGTCTCCCTTTGGGTGTGTTCCTAATAGTGGTATAACTGGGTCATATGGTAGATCAATTTTTAGTTTTCTGAGGTACCTCCATATTGATTTCAAAAGTGGTTGGACCAATTTACGGCTCCACCAGCAGTGTAAGAGGGTTTGCTTTTCTCCACAACCACACCAGCATTTGTTGTTATTTGTTTTATTGATCTTTGCCATTCTTACTGGAGTAAGGTGGAATCTCAGAGTTGTTTTTATTTGCATTCCCAATGGCTAGGGATATTAAGCATTTGGCTTGAGTATTTATTTCTTCACTGCTTCTAAATATTGTTTCAAAACTATTGTTGAGAATACCTGGAATTAAAAATAATAGGAGCTGATGGATTTTAGGTCAATAATAATATTTCTAGAGCTATCTTAGGCAATAACTATATCAAAACACACATGATAGCCAGGTGCCATAACACATTCCTGTAATCCCAGTGACTTGGGAGGCTGAGGCAGGATGATTGCAAGTTTGAGATAAAGGCAGCCTGTGCAACTTAGACCCGACTCTGTCTCAAAAATAAACAGAGGACTAGGATGCCACAGCTCAGGTGTGGAGCACCTGCTAAGTGCGCACAAGGCCATGAGTTCAAACCCCCAGTACTGTAAAACAACAACAATAATAAAATGATAATCTACCTCTTTTTTTTTCCCCTATTAATGGAGGGTTGAACCCAAGGCTTTGAACATGCTAAGCAAGTGCTCTACCCCTGAGCCACATCCCCAACCCTCACTGAATTTTTTTTTTTTTTTAGACAAAATCTTACTTAGTTGCCCAGGTTGCCTCTGGCCTCAAATTCGAGGTCTTCCTGCTTCAGCATCCTAAATTGCTGGGATTGTAAGCATGCACCATGGTGCCCAGCTTCTGTATCTTACTATATCTACCACTTAAATAAAATGCAAAAAATTTTAAATTCTTTCACTGTCTAACTAGCCATCTGTTTCCTCATCATGCTATTCTGATTATTAAAAAAAGGAGAACTAGGGTTGCAAGTTGGGGAAGTCTGTAGCTCAAGAGTAGATCACTGACCTAGTATTCTTGGAGTCCTAAGTTCTATCCCTAGCATAGGGTAGGGTGAGAGGGAGGGGAGATAAACGTTTTTGGAAATTCATTTGACAGATCTGTGCTGCATATTGCTTCTGTTCTCTTGTTATTCTTATTTAAATGTAATGAGATTGCTCTCTCTTGTCAGCTTTGATATGCTTTTCCCATAAATGCACCATTTTAAAGAAACATGCAGAGGAGAATGGTCCATACAAGACAGGTTGGGCACATTTCCATAACTACATGGGACAAGTAAGTTTGCATCCAAAGAGCACCAACTGAGGTGAAACTTCACTTGTGAATCTTAGTGGGTATAATTTTTAGGTCCAATAAACAATCAAGGAGGGAGCAGAAAGTGGCAAATATGAAAAAGGAAGAGAAAAAGGAGGAGAAATGATGGAAGAGTCAGACACAGACCTTAAAGTTTGGCTCATTTCATCAGTTACCTTCAATTAAGGATGCATTCCTGGATAATATCATTCATAAATTTGAAGTGTGGCCATTTAAATAATTGGAAAGAAGTTTGTCTGATTTTGAAACACTTGTTATTTGCAGATGGGAGAAAGCTGGAGAAGTAAGTAGAGAGCTTTGGGAAAAAGCTGGAGAACAAGGACTACTGGGTATCAATATTGCAGAGCAACATGGTGGCATTGGTGGAGACCTGTTCTCAACAGCGATTGTTTGGGAGGAGCAGTAAGTATAGAGACATTTGAAGTTGAATTTTGTTTTGTAAGTTTACCTTTACGAAATAACAATGAAAAATGCTTGAAATGTTCTTGGAAGATGGAAAATTCAATGTAAAATATAAAATATTACGCTACTTATATACTCTTGCACATTTTTGGATGTAGGAAGTTAAGATCCTCTTTTAAATTGTTGAAATAGGTGCTGTTGAAAGTTAAAGAGATAGCTTCACTTCTGGTTGATTGATAAGGTAATTTTTTTACCTGTAAAAAAAGATATTTGAGAGAACAACAGAAAGGAAAAGCACTTTCTTGAAATATATTAAAATTAAACATTTAAGAAGAAGTAAAGATTTCCGTTAAAATGGGTAAAAGATTTAAAGCAACACTTCATCAATAAGAAATGCTGTTAGGTTGTATTTAATGAAAAAAGTTCATCCTTACTATTGATTGTGTAAACTAAATTGATCTGGAAGCATCATTTCACATATGTACAAAATTAGTGAAATGATAAGTGCTGATAGCCAGTATCAACAAGATTGTTGTGAAAGTGGCAGATTCATAAACTATTGGTAACATTATAAATTTAAAGAAAATAAACATTTGGGGTGTTTATAAAGGTTACTATATATGAATGATGAAAATATTTCTGCTCTTTGACCTGGGGTGCCATTTTGGGGAATTTACCTTAAAAAATGATTTAATAAGAAAAATAGAACCAGTTTTCAGAACTCATTGTCATGTTAGATCATAATCCCCCCAATTTTTAAACAGTCCAAATGTCTAACAGTTGGAGAATGAACAAATAAATTATAGGACATAAACAACTTAGAGTATTTTGCAGTTACTTAACAATATAATTATAAGAATTATGTAAAAAAGAGGATTTTGTTAATGTCAAATAATTTAAGAAGAAAATAGTAAAGTACAAAATTCACAATTTGCGTCTACATTAGAACATATCCAAGTAAAATTACAAATCATTCCTGTGTTAAGGGTATATAATTGTATCTCTTAGTTAATCAAATAAGTATTTATTGAGCTGCTGTTGTTACGTTAGAACCAGTAGTTAAAAGACAGAAAACATAGAGGAAGGTCATAGGTTTATGAGGAGATAGACTATTATCACACAATATGATAAGACCTTTAACACTGTTGTTATATTGTCATTTTAATTGAAAATTAAAGAAATTTAAAACTACAGGGTAACTATGCCTTAAATCTTTTTCCTTTTTTCATTTTAAGATCATACTCTAACTGTACAGGCCCAGGTTTCAGTCTTCATTCAGATATTGTCATGCCCTATATTGTAAACTATGGCTCAGAGGAACAGATTAAGCACTTTATCCCCCAAATGACTGCCGGCAAATGTATTGGTGCCATAGCAATGACTGAGCCTGGAGCTGGAAGGTAAGTCAACATTCAGTTGGTTTTAAATTCTTGGAAGCAGTGCCCTAAGAGCAAGTATTTTCTCCAAATACGTGGTGGCCTCTCATATCTATAGGTTCTGTACTCATGGATTTAAATAACCTCAGATTGAAAATATTCAGAAAAAATAATTGCATCTGTACTAAACATGTACAAACTTTATTTTCTTGTCATTATTCCCTGAACAACATAGTATAGCAACTACTTACGTAGCATTTACATTGTCTAGAGATGATTTGAAGCATGTAGAAAGATGTGTGTAGGTTACACATAACTACTGCACCATTGTAGTAGTTGTATATAAGACTTGAGCATCTAGATTTTGGTATCTGTGGGGGCGGGGCGGTGATTCCTGCAACCAGTCCATGTACTAAAAGATGACTGGACATTATAAAAGACTATGAGCTATATGCCAGACAACAATGAACACAGAATAATTTATAACCTCAAGTAACTTAAAACTCCAGTAGGAAAACAAGGCATTTTTATATGGATTTAATAGTAAAGCAGTTATAACATATATTATTTGAGATATCAACATAGTATTATGCAAACAAAATGATAGAGTATGAGTTGAATCTTCAGAATGATTAATTTTAAAAGTGAGATGATCTTCCCATGGAAATGTTTGAACAGGCTGTTAAAAATGTGTATTTGGAACTCTGGAGACACACTGAGGTGCTGGTACTTTTAAAAATAAAAGAATGCAAAAACGGAGAAAAGCTATGAATGAAGAATGTCAAAGCATTGAGAATTGTGGTGACAAATAAAGAAAAATATGTGAGAAAGAGAGAGAGTAGAGAAGATGGAGACATGAATTATGTTGCCTTCCCTCTGAATTCTTGCTTAGATTTGGCCCTATATGAAAAGATTATAATTGTGGGAAATCATCATATAGCTTCACTGGCCCTTCCTCTACTGTGTACATAGATGCTTTCATTATGTATAATTATGTATATTTGTATAATACGTTAGCATTTTATAAATGTTGATTTTTCTCATTTGGCTATTGTAATAATTTATACAGAATACAGAAATATTATGGTCCCCATGTTAGGAGAAAACAGAAAATGAGAAATGAGATATTTTAACCAAGTTCATAGAGCATATTGATGCCTCCATTGGAGCTGGGGTGTTCTCATATTAGCTCTGTAATCTTGGGTGAAATCTTTGAGCCTCAGTGTCTGTATCAGTGAAACTGAGTTAATAGTACTTAATGGGATTATTGTGAAGATCTGAATTTTAGCCATTTCAAAGTGGTATATCCGTAAACCATATTCAGTATTTCTTATGTCTCTGGGTAGAATTGTTTTAGTAAATCATCTACAGATTTTAAGAACTGATACCGTATACTTATTAATGATAAAAATAGCAATGTTAGAATGCAATAGTTTTTAGCCTTAAAATGTGATTCTCTCATAGTTCTGAAGGCCAGAAGTCCAAAATCCTTATCATTGGGCCCAAATCAAAGTATCAAGGGTGCCACACTCCCTCCAGAGGATGCAGGGAAGAATCTAGTCCTTGTTTCTTCCATCTCCTGGTGGCTCCTAGCAGTGTTGGCTTATTGCCTATGTGATCACATTGCCTTCTCCTATTTATGGAATTTACCTCTGCCTCTCTCTTCTAAGGACATCTGTGATTATATTCAGAGCTCATTCAGATAATTCATGATAATTTTCCCATCTCAACATCCTTAAGTTAGCCATATCTATAAGATCCTTTTTCCATATAAGGTGATACTTAAAGGTTTCAGGGACCTGATGTCTTTGGGGTTCATTATTCAGCCTTATAAAGAGAGTAATAAAAAAAAGTGCCATTGAGTATAAAATCATAAAGATAACATACCAGAAGAATCAGAAAAATTTCATAATATGTGATATGGACTATTTCTGTATGATGTTCATTGTAGGATATTCATGAAAATTGAAACTTAAATGTTTAGCAATAGAGGAATAGTTTTTTAAAATCATGGTAAATTCATATGATAATATCCTATGTAGATAAAAATTATCTTAAGGAAAATCATTAGATATTAATAAGAAATCAAAATTATGTGTATGATTCCAATTTCATAAAATACATATATATGTTTATATCCATTGAAAGTATTGGAAGGATATATTTTAAAAATATTCGGGAGATAAAATTATCTTTGAAATTATTATGCTTTGGAATACTATATACTTTTCATATTTTAATTAGAAATACTTATGTTTAGAAAGGGGCTGCAATTTAGCTCAGTTGGTAGAGCACCATTCTGCGGTCTCTGAGGTCCCCGGTTCGTTTCCCAGCACTGCAAAAATGGAAGAAGGATGTGGCAATCCACTCCTGAGGCAATCCTGAAACAATTAGCCCTTGAAAAAACCCTGTGAGGTTTCCTATAAGTTGGACATGACTAGACTGCACCTAACAACAAACATGCTTACAAAAATATTCTCCTTTTAAAGCAAGTTTGTTTGAAGAAATTACATTTGAGACATGGTTTTTTAAATAGCTAAACTTTTGATGAAAAGAGATAGGGGAAGGAATCAAGATGTGTAAAGGCAGGTAAGTACAGGGTGATACATAATCTCAGGGATATGGTAACCCTCGAGATGTCATCTTCATCCAGTTTGGGAGTCTTAAATGTTAGTGGGGCTTCTGTGTACTCTATAAAGTCTGGCTAGTTAATGTAATCTTAATCATGTATTCATTCATGTAAAATCTTTATAATACATCACATGATTTTTCAGTGTAATTGTGTTGACATTCCTAATACTAACATTTTTATAATGGTATATAAAATTTAAATAATTATATTGCTTATATTCTGACATAAAAGAGGCTACCACAGGCAGTATTTGCATAATTTGATTTTTATCATTTGATGAGTTTTTTTCTTTCTTTTTTTTTCTTTCTTTGTTTTTTTAATTACAGTGACTTACAAGGAGTAAGAACAAATGCTAAAAAGGATGGAAGTGATTGGATTCTCAATGGAAGCAAGGTGTGTAAAGAGGATCTTCTTTAGCCTTTTTCTCTTTCTGGAGGCAAACTATGGGTACAGATGTCTCAAAACTACTCATTACTGATTTTGTTCTTGCTGTTGTTATAGTTGTTTTGTTTTTGAGACTGAGTCTTGATGTGTAGCTCAGCTTGGCTTCAAATTTGTGACTCTTCTGCCTCAGCCTCCTATCTGCTTAGGTTACAGACATATACCACCATGATGAGCTTTTTTTGTTGATTCTGATAGCTTTAAGGACTCCCACAGGAATTACTTGCATGTTTTGGAGACACATTTACAACTTATATATAACATAAGATGTATGGTAGCCTCTTTTATGTTCTTTGTTGCATGCACCCTCACAAATACTACAAAAATGGTTTTAGCTTCCGGACAATTCTTACCAAACCAGAAAAGGTGAAAGTAAGGTCCATGCTCCCAAAATACGTGACAAACAATAGCCGAAGTTTTGTGTTGATGTAAGATTGGGGGGAAAACTTTATGATAAGTATCAAATAGAGTTTCAAAAGATCCTTGCAGATAGATACCAGATGATAGAATTCAAGAGTCCTTCAATCCTTCTGAGAATAAACACTGATAAATTTCGTGCCTCCAAACAGGAGTGCAAATACCCTAAGGGTAATATCAATTAAGGCAAAAAATAATGTCTAGTTAAAATTGTGTCTAGTATATATTCAGTGAATGTTTTTTGTTGACTATTAAGTGAAGGAAAGATGTTCATTTTCTATAGTGTTCTAAGGATGTCTATCTGAAAATATGGTCCTAGGTCTGTTGAAGGATGAATATTTTTTGTTTGGTTTCTTTTGTTTGCTTCTTTCTTTCCTTTCTTCCTTTCTTCTTCTCTCTTCTCCTCTCCTTTTCTTTCGGCTAGAGATTGAACCCAGGGCCTCTCGCATGCTAAGCATTCCATCTATCACTAAACTACACCCCCATCCTTGTCTCCTTTATTTTAAAAAAAATTATTTCCAGTTAATTTGGATACAGTATATCTTGTTGTTGTTGTTGTTAGGTGCCGTCAAGTCGGTATCCAACTCAGAGCGACCCTCATAGGGTTTTCAATGGCTGACTGTTTTTCGGGATTGCCTTGGGAGTGGATTGCCAGGTCCTTCTCCCATTTTTTGCAGTGCTGGGAATTGAACTCAGGACCTCAGAGACTGCAGCGCAGTGCTCTACCAACTGAGCTAAATCCCAGCCCCACAGTATATCTTAGGTTCTAGGAAATTTTGTTTTTATAGATTGTCATGAATCACTGATGTTATTCAAATATATAAGAAATATTAGTCAAGCTGGGTGCTGTGGCCACGCCTGTAATCCCAGCAGCTTGGGAGGTGGAGGCAGGAGGATCACAAGTTCGAGACCAGAGACAGTCTGCGTAACTTAGCAAGACCCTGTCTCAAAAAGTAAAAACAAATGGCCTGGGGGTGCAGCTCAGTGGTCCAGCACTTGCAGAGTGTGCAAGTGCGAGGCCCTGGGTCCAACCCCCAGTACCACAAAAAAAAAGAAAGAAAGAAAAGAAAAAAAAAGAAATAATAGTCTAAGCCAGGCATTGTGACATGTGCTTGTAATCTAAACTCCTCAGGAGACCAAGACAAGAGGATCTTGAATTTGAGACCAACCTGGACAGCATAATGAGACTATCTCAAAAAATAAATGAATTAAAATTTTAAAAGAAAAAGAAATAGTAAGCTAAATGATTTATTATAAGGGGTTGAGGTTTAGCTCAGTTGGAGGAGTGCTGCCCTACACTGTCTGAGGCCCTGGGTTTGATTGCCAGCACCGCAAAAATGGAAGAAAGACCTGACAGTGTACTCCCGAAGCAATCCTGAAACAATTGACCATTGAAAACCCTATGAATAGCAGAGAAGTACTGACTTAGCACCGAGCACAGTGTCAGGGAGAGAGTATTTCATTCTGTCATACACAGGGTCGCTATGAGTAGGCCAACTTCATGGATCTAAGAACAACATTTATCATAAGGATTATAAGAAACAGATACTCACCTCCATATGTAACCAGTTTACTCCCTCCTTGCAGAGAGCTTGTTTTGAAGGAAGAGTGGAATGTTTGGTGAAAAGGAAGCACATTTTCTTATGCTGCAACTTTCAGGCCCAATCTGCTCACTTAAGGTTTTCTGTGGGAACAACATGGGAAAGATACCATTGACAATTTCAGAAACCCTGTTAGGAATAGCAAAAAATGGAAAGCAAATAAAAGTAAAGAAATGAGTAAATACATAGAGTACATCAGAACTAATATGCAACCATTAACCATCAACACAAAGTTTTTAACTGTGTATAATTATTATATGTTAATGTACAGTGAAAAAACAGGATATAGAATAATTTCAACTACATTGTAAGAAAAGAGATAAGAAAGGAAATTCTTTTCTTTTTGCGGTACTTGTGGGTTGAACTCAGGGCCTTGTACACACTTTGCAAATGCTCTACCACTGAGCTGCACCCCCATCCCATTAAAAAAGGTTTGTTTTTGTTTTTGTTTTTTTTTTTTCATCTTGGAATAGGGTCTTGCTAAGTTACGTTGGCTGTCTCTGCCCTTGAACCTGCGATTGATCTTCCTGCTTCCACTTCCCTAGTTGCTGGAATTATAGGGGTGAGTCACTGTGCCCAGCTGAGAAAGGAAAATCTTAATATATTTGTATTATGGACTCACAGAAGATTATTTTTTTCCTTTTTCCTTACAACTGTACAAAATCTACAATGATCCCATGTTATAAGCATTTAGTAAAAAATTTGATCTCTCATTAGGGATAATCCCAGGCTCTCTATATATTATCCATACACACACATATATATGTGTGTATATGTACAGGTGAGGGTGTGCTTGTATTATACTCGAGATTGAACCCAGGGCCTTGCACTTGCTAGGTAAGCTCTCTACCACTGAGCTACATCCATGGCCTCTTTCTTAAATTTTTGACTGTCATTATTAGGAAACAAACCAAGAAAGACCAGTCACAAGGAAAATTCTCTTATGACTTTCTTAGGGGACCAATCACATTGGAAATACATTAGTTAAGCTGTTGTAGAAATTCTTCAAAAATTAATAATCCTCTTCTGTGATTACTTCCAAGATAAACTTTTAGAGAACTTCATGTGGTTTTTACCAATTTGAGATCAGAATATTAAAGTGAATAAGTTTTGCCCTCTGGACAGCTCCTCTTTTTCTTTCTATTACATTGTTTATTATCTGTAGTTAATACATTTCTCAGACCATGAAAAAACACTCAGCAGCTCAAATACGTAAAATGGTCACTTATTATTGTAGAAAGGTAGGAAATTTAGGAGACCTACCAGGTTTTTGAGAAAGGAAGGGATGTTGAAAAAAATATTTTTACCATGATGTGTAGAATTTTTTTGATGCATATGTTTTTATTGTTGTTTAACTTTTTTTGAGTTGTTCATATTTTTGGGGTATAGAGTGATAATTCAGTTCATATTTACAGTGTGGAATTATCAGATTGAGATTGTTAACATTTCCATCTCCTTAAACATTTTGTAAAAAATTTTTGATTAACATGTAATATTTGTACATATTGATGATGTACAGTATGATTTTTAAAAATTGAGTACAATATAGTAAGATTCATTATATGATTTCCACAAAATTGCATCCTGTATTTTGCATTTGTTCTTTCCCTCTTTACCCTCTTATGTTGTTCCCCTTCCCTCTCTCGATTTTCCCTTCCTCCTCCTCTCTTGCTAGTCTCCCTCCCCCATGATGGGTGGCCTTGTATTTTCTAGTCTTAGATATATGCAATTATGTGTGTGTGTGCGTGTGTGTATGTGTGTGTGTGTGTGTGTGTGTGTCTGTCTGTCTGTCTGTCTATCTACCTATCTATCTATTTATCTATCTATCTATCTATCTATCTATCTATCTATCTATCTATTTTTCCTTTAAGGTAGGTGTAGCTCCTGCATGAGTGAAAACATGTGGTATTTTTCTTTTTGAGTCAGGTTATTTCCCTTAGAATGATGATCTCCAGTCCTGTTCTTTTTGCTGCAAATAACATCATTTCATTCTTCTTTACTGCCTAATAATATTCCATTGTATATATACATTGTTGTTAGGTGCCTTCAAGTCGGTATCCGACTCAGAGCGACCCTCATAGGGTTTTCAATGGCTGTTTTTTGGGATTGCCTTGGGAGTGGGTTGCCATGTCCTTCTCCCATTTTTATGGTGCTGGGAATTGAACTCGGGACCTCAGAGACTGCAGTGCAGCACTCTACCAACTGAGCTAAATCCCAGCCCTGTATATATATACACCATATTTTAAAAATCCATTCATCTGTTATTGAACATCTGAGCTGGTTCCATATTGTTGCAATTGTGAAGAGTGCCACAGTAAACATGGTAGTACAAGTGTCTCTGTGGTATGATGACTATCTTACTTTGAGTATATATCCAGGAGTAGTACAGCTGGATCATATGGTAGCTCTAATTTTAGTTTTCTGAGGTATCTCCATACTGATTTTCATAACAGCTGTACTAATTTACAGTCCCACCAGCATTGTAAAAGAGTTCTTCCCTCCCACCCCCACATTCTTGTCCACATTTGTTGTTGGTTTTGTTGATGATAGCTATTCTAATTAGAGTGAAATGGAATCTCTTTATAGTTTTGATTTGCATTTCCCTAATGGTTAAGGATGTTGAACATTTTTTCATGTTTATTGGCCATTTATATTTCTTCATTTAATAACTGCCTGTTCTGTTCCGTTGCCCACCCCACTTATTTATTGGATTACTTGTTACTTTGGTGTTTAATTTCTTGAGTTCTTTATATATCCTAGATATTAATCGATGCATATGCTCTTTAAAATATATTTTTAAAATATCCTCAAAGGCCTCTTATTTGCCAAACACTGTTCTAAGCACAGAGGATAGATAGATGAATAAGAAATGGCTAGGAGTCCTAGAAGGGAGAGATAATGAGGGTCTTTTATTATTGTGTCCCCAAAATCCATACCACTACTACCTTCCTTTACTGGCATTTAGAAAACACCAACATGATTTGCCCATTTCCCATCATTTGTGTTTATCAACACTCTGTATTTTTAAGCACAGTTATTGCTACTAGGGCATGGAAGTTTGGTAATGAGAGTTACCGTCACCATTTTATACTCCTCCTTTCTCAAAGGGAGAAAAGTAAAAGCAGGGCATTTGAACACGATTTGACAAATGCTGAGATGAATGTAAATTGATGATTCTATGGGAATACTTAAACCTAACCTGGAGAACTGAGAAAACTTTTTGGAAGATATGATACTTGAGTTTAGTCCAAGATGGGTAGGATTCATTCTGTCAAAATTGGGAAAGGGCCTCCCAAGTAAAAGAAACAAAACTTTCAAAGACCCATAGATCAGGGAGACTTTGGAATGTGCAGGAAAGCAAGTAATTCACTAGAACTAACCTGAGGACAGGGAATGGGGGCAAAGTAGTATAAGAGTTGAGGCAGGAGAGGCAAGCTAATTCTGATTTGTGATGAGTTTTATACACCCTGCTAAGGGCTTGAAATTTATCCTGAAGCCTAGTAGGAGCTACTGAGAGAGTTTTGAGTGTGAAGGTAATATGATCAGACTGCCTTTTAGAAAGATCTCTGATACGATTGATGATACAGCTGCAGTGACATCACTCATAGAAACTGGTACAAGTACTGATCACTGTTAACAAGGGATGTCGTTAGGTGCTGTCAAGATGGATCTGACTCATAGTAACCCTCAGTACAGCAGAACAAAACACTGTGCCAGGCACATAATCTTCTTATATTTGAGCACATTATTGAAGCCACTATGTTTCTTCTCATTTTGAGTCATGCCACATCAGCAAAAGGAGGTCCCATGGGCTTTACTCCATTTTGATATTTAAGATTGACTGTACTTCGAGGAGGCAACTCTTCCCCAGTTGTTTCTTGAATGCATATCAGCATGGGGGGATCATTTTCTGGCATTATATTTGACAGTGCTTCTCTGCTATTCATCGGATTTTCAGTAGCTAATTGTTTTGGGAGTGGGCTGCCAGGTCCTTTTCCTAAGTCTGTCTTAGTCTAGAAGCTCAGCTGAAACCTGTCCCCCATGAGTGGCCCTGCTGGTATCTGAAATACCCATGGCATAGCTTTCAGTATACAGCAACATGCAAGCCCCCACAGTACAACAAGCTGACAGATACATGGGGGTAACTAGAGATAGAGAAAAGATAATGACAATAGAAGTGAAAAGAAATAAATAAATTCAAAAAGTATGAAAATGGATTAGGAAGAACCAGATGCTAAATTGAGTGTGAAGCAGGATGATAGCATGATAAGTGAAACATTCATTGAGATAGGGAAATAGGTTGATATTCAGGTTTGAGTAGGAGGAGGAGTGGGGTGGAATGTGTTTTGCCTATGAGTAATCCGGTAGAACTATGTACAGTGGTTTAGATACCATCAAGAAATGCAGCTTATCTACAGATTTGCAATCACCAATCTGTAGTTGTTGTTAAGTGCCCTGGAGTCAGTACCTGACTCATCATGACACTATGCACAACAGGCAAAACAGTACTGTTAGTGCTTCTCTGCTATTCATGGGGTTTTCAATGGCAGATTGTTTTTTGGGAGTGGGTTGCCGGGTCCTTCTCCCAAGCCCACAGCACCTAGTGTTCCCAGGTGGTCTCCCATCCAAGTACTTTCCAGGCCCGACCCTACTTAGCTTCAGAAATCTGACAGAATCAGACACCACAGAGGTATGGCTGCAGGCCACCAATCTGTAGAGGATGACTCATGCCAAGAAAATGATTGAGATGACCCAGGAAAGATGCAGAATAAGAAGATAATTATTAATACTTGCTCTCAGTATATTTGTTTTTTGAATCACTATTATCTGATAATCCCTCCTGTTTGGTTTGTTATTTTTTTCCTCTTTAATCATAGTATTTTCCTTATTTAGGTCATTTTGAAAGAAATAGGCCATCTACTAAAAATTAAGACTAGGTCTTTTCACAAACTGATAAATCTGAGAGTACAGATACATTCTCCCTCCCCAGTACTGAGGAGTTGAATGCAGGGCCTCACACATGTTGGGTAAGTGCTCTACCACTAAGCTGCACCCCAGCCCCCGTTTTGTAATTTTAAGTCAGGGTCTCGCTAAGTTATGCAGACTGCCTCTGACCTCAAACCTCTGACCCTCCTGCCTCAGCTTTCTGAGTCACTGGGATTACAGGCATATGCTACAGCACCTGGCTTCAAAGACTTTTAATAGCATAGTGTCATTTAGAGCAGATTCCCTTTTCTTTTCTATGGCTTCCCTCTAAAACTCAGCTTATCATTTGAATAGGCAGTTTAGTTTTATTTTTGAAAATCTCCATCAATTACTTTTATAGTTTATAATATAAATAGTGAGAAAAAATTTAGATGCTTCATTCTTTAAAACATTGGGTAATTTTCCCTTGGCAGTCTTAGTCTTGAATTTGCTTTCCCCCAATCATAATTTGTACATGTACCTGGACTTGCAGAGCATTATAGTGTACTTGGGGTTTTGCAGGTATTCATCACTAATGGGTGGTTAAGTGATGTTGTGATTGTAGTCGCAGTCACAAATCGTGAAGCTCGCTCCCCTGCCCATGGAATTAGCCTTTTTCTGGTGGAAAATGGAATGAAAGGATTTATCAAGGGACAGAAGTTGCATAAAATGGGATTAAAAGCCCAGGTAAGTCATAATATAAATCATATTCAGGTAATTGAGTTTACTGTCAATAAGAAGGAATACATATAGAGAACTATAGATGATACAATTACAACTTTCTATGCTTAATTCCTAAAATATGTTTTTTTAGATTCTTTCTCAGTAATGCCACTGTATCTCTTTCTGGTAGTGAGCAATAGAAGTGAATCTGGGTATTTTGATTATCTACTTTAATAGCAAGATTAACTGCATGATAATAAGCCATCTGTTTATGAAATGTATTAAAGAAAATTATAAAGTAAGAACAGAAAATGTTTTGTCCTATACTGGAAAACATGCTTTGCTTAATATGTATTGGAAGTTCTTACTTCTCAATACCCACAGAGCTGAATAGTATTAGAGTTTGAAATGATAGTGTATTGCAGTGAGAAAGTAACAAATTTTGGAATCAGATGTACCTAAATTTGAATCCCAGGTTTACCATTTAACTACTTGTGGTCCCTAACCCCTTCAATGTGGCTTCTAATTTTTTTTCTTTTTGGTTGTTTTCATTAATGGAAATTGTAAAAGTCACCTCACTCAGTTAAATGAGCTCTTTCTCTACTTAATTGTTTGGTTTCTTAGGATACCGCAGAACTGTTCTTTGAAGATGTCCGATTGCCAGCTAGTGCCTTACTTGGAGAAGAGAATAAAGGCTTCTATTACCTCATGCAAGAGCTTCCACAGGTCAGAAATATTTAAAGATTCCATTTTTTGATCAGATAATGGACTAGAATAGAATAATATAGAACTGTATAAACCCATGCATGCAAAACTTGTGATATAATTAATTACTTAAGTGTAACTTAAAGTTGTAACTTAAGTGTAACTTTAAGTGTAAAGTTGTAACTTAAAGTGTAATCTTAACTTAAACACAAAACAGTATGAATACTATAGGATAGATAAGTAAATAACTGAACTGAGGGATATCCAACCAAAACTTAGAAAATGAGTAGGGAAAATAAGTATTTAGTTCTGTGATACCTTCTTGGAATGATTTTAGCTACTTAACTACAAGTTCCCCCACCTGTCTGTCAGGTTTTCATGTTGTAGGGGCTTGTGTGTTGCTGTGACACTGAAAGCTATGCCACCAGTATTTCAAATAACAGCAGGGCCACCCATGGTAGTCAGGTTTCAGCTGAGCTTCCAGACTAAGACAGACGAGGGAGAAGGACTTGGTAGTGCACTCCCAAAACAATTAGCCACTGAAAACCCTATGAATAGCAGAGAAGCATTGTCAAATACAATGCCAGAAAATGAGTCCCTCAGGCTGGAAGGCATTTAATAAGCAACTGGGGAAGAGTTGCCGCCTCAAACTAGAGCCAACCTTAATGATAGGAATTGAGTAAAGCCCCCAGGACATCCTTTTGCTGATGTGGCACATCCCAAAATGAGAAGAAACATAGTGGCTGCAATAATGGGTTCAAGCATAAAAAGATCATGTGCATGGCAGTGTTCGGTAGTGTTTTGTTCTCTTGTACTTAGGGTTGCTGTGAATCAGAGGCAACTCCATGACACATAACAACAACAACAACTATAAGTCAAGAACTTCTAGCTCTTTGTAAAGAAATGTCACCAAAAACACTTGTCTGTTTTTAAGTAACTGTGAATTAAAAGAGAAAAGGTGTTAAAGTTCACAATGAAAAGTTTTAGTCACAGTCATCTCCACATCTGTGTTTTTGGAATGTAGTTGTCAATTGACCATTGGTCTTACATGCCAACATGAGCTATATATTTGGTGTGTGCAATGGCATGAACATGAAATGTGGAAAAAGTTAGGAGCACTGTCACTTGAATGGAATACAGAAATCACCAACATGTTGGACTTAAGCTATAAGGCTACTATTGCAGTAATAGGTAGAATTTAAGCTTTGCACTATAAGACATTGATTTCTAGAGGTATAGGAAGTTAATGTGGTGAACCAAGATAAGTAAATAAAAATCAACTATGGAAGTTCAATAAATTACATATATATAATAAAATCATAAAAGATTTGCTTTAGATAATTATTCTTACAGATATGTCAAAATAATCACAAATCTCAGTGGGAACCTTTTCTTATAAAGAGTTAAGAAATTAATCTTTAGTTTATTGTAAAGATTATAGGACTTATTATAGTTGAAATTGTGTGAAAATCATTTGTATCGTTAGAACATGTCTAATTCTTAATTTTGGGGTTATAGGAAAGGCTGTTAATTGCTGATTTGGCAATTTCCGCCTGTGAATTCATGTTTGAAGAAACCAGGAACTATGTTAAGCAAAGAAAAGCTTTTGGGAAAACAGTTGCACACATACAGGTAAGCTTATTGTTGTAATTTTGTATAATTTTGTATAATTTTATCAATTTGTTCATCTGAAATGAGCCTAGAATAAGCATAAATCTGGCATAATTTTGGTATAAAGTTGTATTAGAAATCATGGAAGTAGGTGAGATCCCTAAGGGAAGTAAGTAAAAAATAAGGTAAGAAGAGGGCCTAGGACAGTCCCAAGGAAAATTACAAGATATGAAGGTGGGATAGGAAAGGAAGAAACTTCAAAGACAACAGAAAGAGGATTTCAGGTAGGAGGGAGTGGAACCAAATTTTGGACCCTTCTAGTTTCTTCTTAAATGAAGCAACAATTTATAAACAATGCATTAACCAAATTGGTGAAACGTCTCACTAGCAGAAAACTTTGAGTTCAAATTCTACTTTAAAATTTTTAAGTGGAGTGACCTTGACTGAAAGGCTTTATGAAGAGAAAGGAAGAGATGAAACACTTTGGTGGTGTGTTAGGGCTGGCATTATGGACACATGCTCAGGTGTGGGCTAAGTCTCAGCACAGCTCCCTCAATCTCTATACTCTAGGCAACTTGTGTTCTCTCTCAGAAACAATTTCCTGTTTGTAAGATTTGTAAACTTTATTTGATCTGCAAAACTCTAAGATCTTAAGCTTGTAAAACCTTCAAATTTGTAAGATTTTTAAATTTTATTCTCAAATACTTTCCTATGTATGAATAATATTATTAGCCACTTTGTAGGCTTATTGTGAGGATGTGATGGAAAAATACACATAGTCTTGGAATAGTGCCTGGCAAAATAAGCCCTCATTAAAGTTAGCTGTTATCATTATTTTCCCCTTACATAATGCCTCGCTCCATTTTTCTCCAGTACAGAGAGGCTTTTTATGAATTTCTTGCTCTTGTTCATGACATAGACTTTCTCTGTGTCTTTTTGGGAAATGTTTGCAACCTATGTAGTCCTCCATGTTAAGCTTTCTCTATCCTGAAAAAACTTCTTTATATATCTTAACTATCTTCCTGATATGACACATCTAGAACAGCTGTTAAAAATCTATAAAAAAAAATAAGTCACACGATCGAGAATGCAGTTTTTTTAAAAAAATATGATTTAACTTGCCTCAGTTGTAGTTTTTCTTAAGAGCAGGGATGTTATACTGTGTATTTCCATTCATTTATCGATATGTTACTGATTCTTGATGCCTGTCCTCTCTCCCTAGGTATTCAGAAATGTCAAGGATTGGGGTGTCACTTGTGTTTAGTGTCCTGAAGGACAAGGTGTTAAGTGTTGTTAAATGCCCTATAATCCAGAGATAGCTTTGTCTTACAATTAATTGTCTCACTCAACATATTGCTAATCTCCTATGGAGAAATGCTGACATACATGATTTATCCCCTTTTGTTTCACATAGCAGATATTATTAATTGCCTTCTAAAGTTGTACTCAAATGTAGTTTGATAGGTATGACTCTAGAAATACACACTAAATGTTCCTGACAATATGAAAGAAGTTATACCACCTGGTATCATAATACAACTTTCTCATCTATACTCAAAAGTAGAATCAGTATCATTGGCCTCTGAAATCTAGACACCACCACTTTTACATCAAAGTGTTTATTAAAACACTTTTTAAAGATTAAAGCCCATAGCCTTGTTGTAGCTACTACAAAAATTGAACCAGATAGATTTCCATTCCTTTGGAAATCTACATTTCCTGTTTTTGGACTTCATATTAGATTACAACAAAGATATTATTACCTAGATTCCCACAATGTCTCAGAAAGCATGTGATTTGACATTTAACTATGAAATAAATAGAAAATTGGTCTATACTATTTTCCCATAAGGCAAAGGATTCTTTTATTTATTTTTGTTTTACGTATTTATTTATTTATTTATTTAGCTTGTGGTGCTGGGGATCAAACCCAGGGTCTTGTACATGCTAGACAGGTGCTTTACCACTAAGGTACATCCCTAGCCCTAATTTTTTTTTTAATGTAGTCATGTACTGGGCACAGTGGCTCATGCCTGTAATCTCAGCAACTGGGAAGGTGGAGGCAGGAGGACTGCAAGTTCAAAGTCAGAGGCAGCCTGTGTAACTTAGTGAAACTCTGTGTCAAGACATGTAGTAAAACAAGACAAACCAAACCAAAACAAAAAAACATGCTGAGGGTGCAGCCCAATGATAGAGTGCTTAAAAAGTATGGGCAAGGGCCTTCCTTCAGCCCCCAAGTACTGCCAAAAAGATAAATAAGTAAACAATGCAGTCGTGTGCTGCTTGACAATGTTTTGGTCAACAATGGACTGCAAATATGACCCAGTGATGTAGCCATCACTACATGGTGGTTCGATGCGTTACTTATGTAAGTGTTTTACACTTACACAAAAACACACATTACTTACACATTAAAACACAAAAGTGTTTTAATAAACACTTTGATGTAAAAGTGGTGGTGTCTAGATTTCAGAGGCCAATGATACATGTTTGTGGAGGTGCTGGTGTGAACAAACCATTAGTCAGGTAAAAGTTTACTCCATGCATTTAGGCACAATTCATAATACTTGTTAATGATAATTACAACTGTGGCATATATATTTATTATACTGTAGTTTTATTATTATTTTAGGGACTATACCTCCTACTTATTAAAAAAATAAATAAAAAGGCTTTATGGCGGGAGATGTAGCTCAATGGTAGAATGCCTGCCCACCATGCATGAAACTCTGGGTTTAATTCCCAGCACTGAAAAAAGAAATTACTGTGAAACAGTATGCCATGTTATGCCAGCCTCGTACATGTTATGTTTACAGTGTCTCTTGATTGTGTCAAAAGGCCATATTGAAGAAAAGTGTGGTGTCCCAGAACATGGGAGGCGGGGGTAGGAGGATCATGACTTCAAGGCCAGCCTAGGATATATAGTGAGTTCCAGGCCAACCTGGGCTACATACCAAGATCTTGTCTCAAAAATTATAAAGAATAAGAGGCCACTTTGAGTAATTGGTCTGTACTGTCTAGAGTTGTGTAAGTACACTGTATTATTCACACAATGATGAAATTGCTGAATGGCATATTTCTTAGAAAGTTTCCTCATCATTAACCAACATATGACTGTATTTATTACATTTTCATAGCAAAAAGACCATACTTTGAATCCTGTTTTTCAAAGCATCATTTTACCTTTCTGTAGAAGTAGTTCACTAAATTTTCAGTAGGTGGCAGTAGCCTTCTTCCACAAGTTCATTGATACAAAGTTTCCAATTAAAGTATATATTTTGAGATTGCTAAACTACTCTTCCAATTTCCCCGTTTTATCTAAATTAAGTATTTTTGAACAATATTTTCATATTTCAAGTTACAAATGTAGGCAGAGAAGGTGAATTACTAATACATGCCTATATCTTCTATTCTAGCACTTGGGCTGGGGTTTAGTTCAGTTGATAATGCTGCTCTGTGTTCTCTGAGGCCTTGGGTTCAATCCCCAGCACTGAAAAAACGGGAGAAAGACCTGGCATCCCACTCCTGAAACAATCAGCCATCCTAATCCCTGTGAATACCAGAGAAGCACTGACAGTAGTGCCAGGCATGGCACAGTGTCAGGGAGTGTTTTGTTCGGTTATACTTAGGATCACTATGAGTCAGAGCTCACTAGATGGCACCTAACATCAACTGGTACACTGTGGTTCTAATTATTTAACTGAAATAGAAGACTTTTCTGTGTCACACTTGGCCAAATGTCATTTTATAACCACACAATTATTCAATTTCTTTTCTCTTTGTTATCCTTGAATTTTGAACATTTTGGGCCTTTCTGTCTATTTGGGTACATGTCATAAGATTTATTTCTGTTTTAGAATAGAGAGTTACCATACTAAAATAGTAATAGTTATAAGATTTTTATTTTCTAAAATCTGTGCTTTTCATAGGTGATATCACAGTTCATGATTTGGTAATAAAACAATAAAATCCAGATGTTAACTAATAATAGCTATCATTTATTGACTGTTCCCTATGTGACAGACACTGTGCTAAATGAATTATCTCTTTTTTTCCTTCACAACTGTGTATTATTATAAATGTCATCAGTTTACATATAAGGAAGTTAAGTCAGAGAGAGATTAAATAACTTGCTCCAAATTACACAGATACTCTATTTCCAGAACCTATACTCTTAACCACCTATTGCCATACCATCCTGGCATCCAGTCCTGACAGATCTCAGAAGCTAAGGAGGGTCAGACCTGGTTAGTACTTGGAAGGGAAACAACCTGGGAATAACAGGTGCTGTAGGCTTTGGAGAAGGCCCTGGTAGCCCACTCCCAAAAAACAATCAACCATCGAAAACTCTATGAAAAGCAGAGAAGCACTGACAGTAGTGCTGGGCATGGCACAGTGTCAGGTAGTGTTTGGTCTGTCGTACAAAGGGTCACTATGAATCCGACCCCACTCAATGGCACATAAAGACAACAACATCATCCTTTTAACCATGCACTTTTTTACATCCCAGAGTTTAAAGTGGATGTCCCTTTTTTCCTTTGCATTTCCTTCACCTACTGGGCAATGAAGTGAAATGGAATGTTCTTTTCTAATGAGAGCTCTTAGTCATTTCCTGTGTGGTACATATTTTGGATTCTAAAGCCACAAAGTATGGGAAGGGAATAGGAGAGGGGGAAAAAAAGCCACTTTTTCCTTTCTCATTTCCTGTGCTCTTGGATTCTAAGTGCACAAAGTATTAGGAAAAGGAACAGGATAGGGGGAAAAAATAACACTTTTTCCTTTTATGCCTCCAAAAAGAGAACACCCAATTCCTAAGACCTTGAGCATGGGATTAATTGATTTTAAAATTAGACAGCAAATCTAATTTGTTTTATTTTACATTTAATTCATAACATGGTTCTATAACTAATGGTGTTGTTTAAATGACTTTTGAGCTAGATAACCTCTCCAAGGTATCTTCCAGATTCTAAAATTCTAAGATACTTGTCATTCAGAGCTTTGAAAGAGATTCTGTCTAGTCTACTTAGTAACTTATGAAAAAAATTTTAAAATACTAACTACAATATTACCTATTAGCAAATATTAATGACTGAAAGTTACTGCTATGAGCATGTTGATCATTCACAAAGAGCACCCTGTTAATCATGTGTGGTATAATTATTAGCTACCCTTCATTAGAGAATGATTTCAGAAATCATGATGCAGTGTCTACAGTGAAGAGCAAAGGCCAATTTTCTTTAACAGCACCCAGTTCAGTGCCAAGAATATGTAAATATTTAATCTCTTAATCAGCACAATGTTTCCCACTTCCACCTCACATTCAAGTTTACTAACATAAAAATCTAAACATGATCCTAGCTGCTTGGGAGGCGGAGGCAGGAGGATCACAAGTTCAAGACTAGAGGCAGTCTGCGTAACTCAGGCCAGAGAGTAAATTGTGTACTTTTGGAGACATTATTTTTTTTTAGACCTCCGGACGTAATGGATGCATTGAAGCAAGAATTCTAAATGACTCTCTCTTGATCTGAATTTAACTTCAGCATCTGTAATCTTCCAGCATTCACATAAAAACAGCTCTCACATAAGAGGATCAGGGTTAGAAATCTTGATTCTCTCATATTGTAAACAGTATGTAAATTCTCAAATGTGGCAGCATGCAGGGGGAAAAATATCTTGAATTGTTAGATTCCTCATATTCCAAATAAAATATCATGGATAGTGTTATTAAACTAACCCAGGAATGGACTTAGAACTCAAGTTTCAGGGGTTTTCATGGAGTACTTGTTGTTGTTGTTAGGTGCCATCGAGTCGGTATCTGACTCATAGTGACCCTCATAGGGTTTTCAATGGCTGACTGTTTCGGGATTGCCTTGGGAGTGGATTGCCAGGCCCTTCTCCCATTTTTGCGGTGTTGGGAATTGAACTTGGGTCCTCAGAGACTGCAGCACAGTGCTCTACCCACCGAGCTAAATCCCAGCCCCATGGAATACTTACTCATCTGTTTTCAATGTCTGTAGAAGATTATTTCCCCATTCTGCATTTCTTATTTTATGTTTAGATTTTTTTTTTTTCCGGTATTGGGGGTTGAACCCAGGGCCTCATGCCTGCATGCTCTGCAAGAGCTGGCCCACTGAGCTGCATGCACCCCCAGCCCATTTTTTTACTTTTTGAAACAGGGTCTCGCTGAGTTACGCAGACTGCCTCTAGTCTTGAACTTGTGATCCTCCTGCCTCCGCCTCCCAAGCAGCTAGGATCATGTTTAGATTTTTATGTTAGTAAACTTGAATGTGAGGTGGAAGTGGGAAACACTGTGCTGATTAAAAAGTAGAAATTTGGCTTAATTAGATATATTTGTTGTTGTTAGGTGCCATCGAGTCGGTATCCGACCATAGCGACTCTCTCTGTACAACAGGGGAAACACTATTGTTAGTGCTTCTCTGCTGTGCATAGGTTTTTCAATGGCAGATTGATTTTTGGGAGGGGGGTTGCCGGGTCCTTCTCCCATAATTAGATATATAGTTAATATAAAGTATGAACATGCCAGCGTTTTAGAATTAGAGAGTATGATATAGAGGTGGAGAGTGTATGGTGCCAGCCTTTCCACTGCTTGGTTTTGGAATCATTAGATGCCAGTTACATTCTGTGTTTCTACAACAGGATGGAGCAAAACCAAGGGAAAGACAGACAGTTGGATTTTTTATCAACACGATAGTTAATCTGTTTCTCAGAGCTCCTACTCCATGTGACACACCCAGGTCTTGCCTGGCCCCTGGTCACTATTATGTTCTCATTCTTCGATTTTTCCAGAAATGGAAAGTACCTGAACTGTCCCCACCACCAGTGACACTGAAAGATTCACTTTTGTGGTTTGAGAATTGCTGTAGCCAGCAGTATAAAAGCAAATCCAGCATCCCCTGAGAATCTACCCCTACAACCCTCGTTTGAGAACTTACCCAGGCCTTTGGATTTAAGAGAAATGTATAGGTGGGATGTGTTTAGTTTCTAATTTAAGTTTAATTGCACCACTTTTGTCACTAACTTCCATGTTTGTGCCTTCTGTTAGCCACAGTGAATGTCTTGTAAATTCCGTAGCAGAATGATTAGAACTATTTCTATCTGGATTTCCATAAGGAAGAGAGACTATAGCTGGGCCTCAGACCTAAGAAGTCATTTAGAATAGGGTGTACTCTTGGAGGCTACTCAAAATAGAACATGTCAGTATTTCAGGTCCAACCCAATTTCCTGAAGAAGGTTCAGAAGCCAGTGCCAGAGAGAACAAATGTAAACTCAGTGTTTAGGGTCTGAGAGCCAAGAGTCAAGAATGAAGTAAAACTGGATTGAAGGGAGAACAGTCAGGAACAATTGAGGATTGTCTAAATAGAATGATTTCCAGGAATACCATTGGTTGTCCATTTCCAGCAGGAGATAAATACATGGTATATTAATATTGACGATTCTAGACCATTGAGGTCAAGTTAGAGACTATGCTGGACAAATTCTTCAGAGAGATGGCAGGAAGAATGGGGAGGGGTGGGAGAGATTACAGGTACTGGACTTTGATCACTTGTGTGCTCTGATTCTATTTTTTGTTTGTTGTTTGTTTGTTTTTGAGACAGGGTCTTACTCTGTAGTCCAAGCTGGCCTCAAACTCATGATCCCCTCTGCCTTAGCCTCCCAAGTGTTGGGATTACCGGCATGCACCACCACACCCAGCTCCATTATTATAATTATAATATATAATTGTTGCTGTTGTTAGGTGCCGTGGAGTCGGTATTGGACTCATAGCGACCCTCATAGGGTTTTCAATGGCTGACTCTTTCGGGATTGCCTTGGGAGTGGATTGCCAGGCCCTTCTCCCATTTTTGTGGTGCTGGGAATTGAACTCGGGACCTCAGAGACTGCAGCACAGCACTCTACCAACTGAGCTAAATCCCAGCCCCAAAACCTTGGTTGTTGTTGTTAGGTGCTGTCGAGTCAGTATCCGACTCAGACACCCTCATAGGGTTTTCAATGGCTGACTGTTTCAGGATTGCCTTGGGAGTGAATTGCCAGGTCCTTCTCCCATTTTTGTGGTGCTGGGAACTGAACTTGGGACCTGAGAGACGGCAGCGCAGCTCTCTACCAACTGAGCTAAATCCCAGCCCAATATATAATTATTAGTATAATAAACATTTTTAACATTGTATGTATGGTCATATAGATCCCTCTCCTCCCTTCAGCTTGTTACTTTATTATCATTTTACTCCAAGGCAAAGTGGCAGAAAAGGGAACTATGTATACTTAATTTCATTAAATGTTTTTAGCAGCTGTTCTAAAAGACTATACCACAAGATGGTGCTCATGCATTAAAGCAATTTCATGTAATGGTCTAAATTTTAAAGTCTAAAACATGAAATGAAATTTATGTATTTACCTGTTTTTATATCTTTCTGCACATTTCCTTACCACTGAAATATACTTGGTTTTCATTTTAAGCAGATTAATTAATATATGCTCTTTAGGGGGAAACCTACAGCCATACCACCCTGGCATCTGATCCTGTCAGATCTTGGAAGCTAAGCAAGGTCAGGCTTGGTTAGTACTTGGATGGGAGACCATATGAGAATACCAGGTGCTGTATGTAGGCTTGGGAGACGGACATGACAGCCCACTCCTGAAACAATCAGCCCCAGAAAACCCTACAAGTAGCAGAGAAGCACTGACATAGTGCCAGGCATAACACAGTGTCGGGTTGTATTTCATCTGTTGTACATAGGGTTACTATGAGTCGGATCCAACTCCATAGCACCTAAAGACTACTACTTTTGGGAGAAGGAAAACAGCCATTCTACTTTTGTGTTTTTCTTTAAAGATCTTTGTTTGTTTTTGTTTTTGTTTTTTTTTGTTTTTGAGACAGGGTCTTGCTATATAGCCTAGGCTAGTCTGGAACTCAGTATGTAGAGGAGGCTAGCCTCAAAAGTGCATCCATCCTCCTGCCACAGCCTCCTTAGTACTGGGATTACAGGTATACACCACCATGCCTGGCTTTGAAGATCTTTTATTATATAATTTTGAGATGCCGAATCAAAATGTTTTACCATGCTCATTTTTTTTTTCCCTTCAACTCAAGACAGTGCAGCATAAACTAGCAGAATTAAAAACACACATATGTGTAACCAGAGCTTTTGTGGACAGTTGTCTGCAGTTGCATGAAAAGAAACGTCTGGACTCTGCTACTGCTTCCATGGCGAAATATTGGTATGCATGCTACAGTAATTAAAGTGTGGTGTTTGCTCAGAGTGCTATGGAATTCTGCCAGCTTTTAAACTCAGCCTTGAGGGCACTAAAAGAAGAAGTCTGTATAAATGAAAAATAGCAGTAAGAATCACCTTTTAGAAAAACTACTGAAGGTCCTATTGGGCTTGTTTATGAGGTGCTAAAAAGTACTCAAGTTGGTATTTAATTCATAACTTTGTATTGAAAATAAAATAAGTAAGAGACTGAAGTAGGATGACTGATAGTTCACTGAAGTAATAGTTTAATCTCAGATTATCTGAAGAGTGGCAGTATAGTGATGCTGAAAGAGAACAGTAAAATTTAAGAGTCTTGGAAAAGAGTCCCAATTCTTCCATTAAATATCTTCAACTGAATGCTCTTTGGGACAGTTTTTTCCATCTGTGAAATGATTAGGTTGGATAGAACTTTTCTATTTAAGGTGTTTTCCAGATCTAAGAAAAAAAGTATTGAATTATTGACGGCCCAGTGAAAAGTTGAACATGTTCTCTTAAGTGAAAGGAAAAAAAAATCTTGTATTAAGTTTAGAAAGACTCCCATTTGAATTAAATATGATTAACAATGGTGTTAAAGATTAGTTAATTGAAAAAAAAGACCTCAATAGGCTTTTGTGTATTTTAAGATGCAAGAAAATATAGTTGAATCAGATTGTGGAAGGAGGATTGGCTTCTTTTTAAAAGTAGTCTCATGTCTCACTAGCCCACAAGTAACTTAGAAAAAATTCCTGTCATTATTCATTAACTTGGGCTCCGTTCAGTCATAGGTAGAACAGGGCAAATATACAGAACAGTGCTTTAAGTAATGATTCTGTAATGATAAAATTGCCAGATTAAAAGGTAATATGGAATTACTAGAAACTTGCACTTTTGGTGGGAAGACTTGTTACATTTATAACAAGTGGAAAAAAGTGGGAAAGAGAATTTTAGATATTTTTAAGAAAAGAAAAGTTTGCATAGTTGTTAACCTTGTTTGAAAACACCAGGTTCTATAGACATAATGGTACTTAGTATTGATGCCAAGAGAGCAAGTAGTGATATATTTCACTAAAATATTTGCCAAACACAAAACCTTTTTGAATTCTAAATAAACACTATTGCCCTCAGAGATTTGCCTTTTAATCATTATATTGTTAGTGTTTTCTTAGGCACATCCTCACTTGTCCCGTGGCTTGTTAAGAATTATTTTAAATAGGAAAATATGTCTATGCTTACCTTTGCTTTATGTTTCCCACTATTGTCAGTAGAAAAGAAAGAATTTTGAACTGACATTTTTATGTTAAAGTAAATAGAAATGACAGTTAAAATTGTTGCTTGGTACGCTCAGTGGTAGAGTTTTTGCCCAGTGTTTGCAATTCCCTGGATCTCCAAGACTGCAAAACAAACACAATTGTGATAAGATCAGAAAAGACTTTTTCTCAAGTTTATAGTTCTCAAGTTTCTCAAGTTTTATAGTTCTGAAAAATCAGAACTATAAAAAGTTTTTTTTCATAGTTTTTTAAATTCACAATTGTGGTTTTCAGGTAGAAAGTGACATTATCTTTGGAGAAAGAAGACCTATTACAAATGCAAAAGCAAGGTGGCTGAGTAATTTAGATCATTTCAACAATCTAAATAAATTAGACCTAATTCACATCTTTTTCTATATCCTTTTTAAACTGTATATACCTAACCTTATTGTCTGGGTTTTCTATATTTTGTTCTTAGCCTTAATAAAAACCCAGCCAGAAATGACATTGACAAAGAAAGTATTCTTTATGTGAAAATTCTCTTGAAATTTGTTTTACATGTAATTTTTATAATCTTTTCTGGTTGTCTAATATGCCTATTTGAATTGTTTGACAAATGTGTGCATTTAAATAATCATAAATAATTCATTTCCTGATTATAAAGCACCTCATGAAAATCCATTTCAATTTTTCCTTTTCTGCCTTTTATTTTGGTCATCTAGGGCATCTGAATTACAAAACAGTGTAGCTTATGATTGTGTGCAGCTCCATGGAGGCTGGGGATACATGTGGGAATATCCAATTGCAAAGTGAGTACGATGGTTCTATTATTGTTACGTTCTAATGATGTGAAGTAAAGTACCTCTCTTTACCATACTTTGTATATCAAGTATGCAGGGGCAAAAAAGTTATGAAATATTTGCCTTTTTCTACTGATGCTGGTGTATGTTCATGAAAATGGAAGCAACAAGCTGGGTGGGGAGGCGCACGCCTGTCATCCCAGTGGCTCGGAAGGTGGAAGCAGGAAGATCGCAAGTTCGAGACCAGAGGCAGTCTGCGTAATTTAGCGAGACCCTGTCTCAAAAAGTAAAAAAGTGGACTGGGGGGGCGCAGCTCAGTGGGCCAGCACTTGCAGAGCATGCAAGTGTGAGGCCCTGGGTTCAATCCCCAGTACCACCAAAAACAAAAACAAAAAAAAAAGAAAGAAAGAAAATGGAAGCAGCTTTATTTTATTGACTCACTACTAGGAATTTGTTATTTTTAAAGGAAGTGAAAAGAGCAGTGTAGTAAAACATGATGCTTAGCTTTGAAGGACATGTATCACTTTTTAATTTATTTCTTATTTTCTATTGTTTGTTTTTTTGTTTTGCGGTGCATGGAATTGCTATGTGCAAGACTATGTGCATTCTTGGAAAATGCTCTGCCATGAGTCACATCCCCAGTTACTTTCTTAAAAACAAACAAAAAAATAGCAGCATAGAATAATTTATTTACACATTTAAAAATATCTAGGATATTGCCTGGCACAGTGGCTCATGCCTGTAATCTCAGTGACTCAGAAGTTGGAGGCAGGAGTATAGCAGGTTTGAGGCCAGAGGCAGCCTGTGTAACTTAGCAAGACCTGGCTCAAGATAAAAAATAAAAAATGGGCTGAGAGTGTAGTCCAGTGATAGAGCACTTGCAAAGTATGTGCAAGTCACTGGGTTTAACCCCCAAGTACTGCCAAAAACAAAACAACAACAACAACAAAAAACCCTAAGATATCATATTTAAATGATATCATAAATATTTGATAATTTATTTTACTTTCAAAGATTAAAGTATTTTTTTCCAAATAGAATTTTTATCTCTTCAAATTAAAGGAAAATAAATATACCTCATTTTTATTGTGTTACCTAAGAATTTTCTTAGCTCAAAACTACTAGCTTGTAAATAGGCAGTGACTTCTTCCATATTTCTTCCTCTTCTTCTCTTCCTCTATAGTTGATAATCTTCCCATGACATTTCTCCTTATCAACCTAGGAAATATTTTTCCTCTTACTTAGCAGTATTTTCAGTTTATAAAATTTTCCCAAGGAAGTTTTTGAGATATATATGTATATAGATAGATAGATAGATAGATAGAGATATATATAAAATAAATTTACTTCTGAATCTGAGAATAAGAATGCTATGTCTTCCTTAAACTTACCCTAAGTTTTATCAGAATACAGAGTGGGAAAAATCATCAAATTCCTATTCATACTGTCAGCATAATGCTTTTGAATTTATCATTTTGACAAGCATAATTGAATGGATTTGCTATGCTTATAATTCTTATTCAGTAAAATAAATATTTTATTAAAGTTTCATTTAAAAACAGCAACTCCAGCATAGATATAATTTGCTAATTTTCTCTAGCCCCTCAGCAGTTCAGAAAGCTTTAATTACTGGGTACATGTAATTTATAATCCTTTATAAAAACTCAGCAGCAACCAAGGTTTATTTCTGTCCTTGAAATGTAGGCATGAAGTAGCTAAATTATTTTTATTTTAATCAATCCTTGAACTTGGATTTTGTTATACCCTTTCAGAACTAGTTCAAGTAGGCCTTAATCAAAAGCAGATTTTTCTTTTTAAATCTTTGGGTAATCACGAAATCAGAAGTAAACTTTGAGTAATGCTACCACAAACTTAATCATCACTGGAATTTTTCCTGCACATTTTTATGTTTTCACAATACTCATCCATCTTATTCATAATATTCAGTGTTTGGAAAGCAAAATAATAGATGTTTATATTTTTGTGCTTAACTGTGTTGTTACAACTGCTGCTGAGAATGTAGATGTGTTTGAGTAGTTTAGTTCAGGTTCTCAGAAAGGTATCCTAAATAGGGAGGAGTCAGCCATCTAGGTGTTTTAATAATAGTATAGAGTAAGCAATGTTGTCTATTTTCTCAGAGTCCATTCCTTTAGTTTGCTGGCAAGAAAAAATTGTAGCTTGGTGGCTTATTTTAAATCCCTGCTTTCAGTTTGAAAGGCTTACATTTCCTTTAAGGAATAATAATTGCCTTTCTTTGCCAGGTCATTAGTTGAAAGACTATGAATCTTTATCTAGTCTACTGTTTCTCTCCTCAAACACATGGGGAATCCTAATGTTACTTAACATCAAGAAAGCCAGTTAAGACACATTAGGCAATATGTGGATATAGTGTATAGAACTTTGATTTAAGAGAAGAAAAATCACTCGCTTGTGTTTCTCATATTCCTCAGACTAAGTTACATTATTGTTTATATATATATATTGCTGAGTTTTAGATTCATAGGTAAAAAGAGGTGCTTTGTTTTTCTTTCTCTTCCTTTCCTTTCCTCTCCTTTCCTCCCTCCCTCTTTCTTTTTTTCTCTTTCCTTCTTCCTTTCTTTCCTTCCTTCCTTCCTTCCTTCCTTCCTTCCTTTCTTTTTCTTTCTTTCGTAACTAGTCTTCAGCATGGGCTGGGGTTTAGCTCAGTTGGTACAGTGCTGCTCTGCACTCTTTGAGGCCCTGGGTTCGATCCCCAGCACTGCAAAACTGAGAGCAAGACCTAGCAATCCACTCTGGAAACAATCTCTAAATCATCAGCCTTTGAAAACCCTATGAATTGCAGAGAAGCATTGATGTAGTGCAGGGCATGGCACAGTGCTGGGGAGTGTTTCATTCTCTTGTACACAAGGTTGCTATGAGTTGGAACCCACTTGATGGCACCTAACAGGGTAGTATTCTGAATATGGGCTGATTTCATTCTTATTTTTAAGCTTGGGCCTCTGAGAAGTGATTCTTCGGTTTAGACTTTCGATGCGTTCTCTTCCTTGCTAGGAGAGTCAGCCTGAGATGGAGAGCTTCCCTGCAGTGTAGTTAAACATTTCTTCTGCTGCCTTTCTCTGTTAATTTAGTTGATGACTAAATTTAATCAGTAAGCTATAAAAGATCTACTGATCTCTGTCATTACATACTCTGTTGAAAAATTTTTAATGTGAAAAAAATGCCCAACCCAGTACAAGAATGTCTCAAAGTATTGGGATTGCTGAAGTAGGCTGAAATGCCAGGAAGGTTCTTGAAATGCAAATGCTTGATTCTGTGGTAAAGAACAAAATCTGCAGAGAAAAAAATAATTTGAAAACATTGTGGTGATGTTGTTTGCCATTGAGTTAACTCATGGCAACCCTCATAGGGTTTTCAATGGCTGACTGTTTTGGGATTGCTTCAGGAGTGGATTGCCACATCCTTCTCCCATTTTTGTCATGTTGGGATCAAACCCCGGGTCCTCAGAGTACAGAGCAGGACTCTTCCAACTGAGCTAACCCCCAGCTCATTTGAAAAACATTAATGTCTCTAAATTTTAAAACTTTCATCAGAGAGTACTGAGATTCTTAATTTCCTTTGTAATACAGTAAATCACATCAGTAAATATATTTACTGATTGCTTGCTTTTCTGCAGGGAATCCTGATGAATATGGAAAAGCCTAAATCCAGAGCTGGTCATGGTCCTAGAGAGTTAGCACATTTAATCTCTCTTAAAAATTAAATAACTAATGTACATCAAAATGCATATATGGAAATGTCACAATGAAAAGCATGTCAGAATGAATCACATTAAGGTGTACATTAAAAATTTCCAATAAAAAATATGATGGCAATTTTCACAATATAAAAAAAAAATTAAGTAACTAAAGCCCAAATTTTCTACTTAAGAGAAAGTGTCTTTGAATTTGTCTACTAGGAAAGTCCAGAGCTCAGTAACTAGCCCCAAATGCCTGGGCCAATGAAAGTATTGTGATACTTTTACAATTCTTATACTTTCACAAAACATACTTTTACAATAAAAATGTACTTGCCAAAGAGACAAGATACCTACATTCTCATTCCAGCCTGCCAATTATCTGTTATATGACTAAATAGTAACCATTAATTAGTAAATGTCTTAACTTCTCTGAATCTCAGTTCTTTTATCTGCAAAGCAATAATTATTTATCCTCCTGATCCCAGAAATAAGAGGATAAATTTAGATAAGAAAACAAAAACAAAACAAAACAAAAACTGTACAGTGGCTTGGTTCCTGCTAAAAGTGAACTCCTGGGGCTGGAAGTGCAGGTCAGTGGTAGAGCACTTGCGTAGTGAGGCCATGAGTTCAATTGCTAATACCAGAACAACAAAAAAAGTGAACTCAAGCTCTGTGTGTGTGTGTGTGTGTGTGTGTGTGTGTGTGTGTGTGTGTGTGTGTGCGTGCTCAACCACTTGGTTTTTTTTACCTCACAGGTCACTGGAGTGACTATTAATCATTTTCAAAACATTAGTTACTTGTTAACTTTGCGGGAAGTGATGTTTTTCTAAAGTTACACTCCTAGTGGTAGCTGTGGTGCTTGGATCTAAAGGGATGCTGGAAGATGAGTAATTTCTCTATTTTTTTATTTTGTTGTTGTTTAAAATTAGTGAATTTCAACTTTCTGGGGAACATTAAAGATAACAACAAATTAAGATATTCCATGCATTTCTAAATTTAAAATAGACTTCAGAATGCTATTATATGTGCTGAATTTTACAAAATTGAATCAGATGAAGCATATTTAAATGTTATTTTGAATTTGTAATCTCCTTAAGCAAACTAGAAGTAATGTAGATTGTAAATATCTTAAATTTTTAATATGTCAACCTAAGATGAATGCTATACTGGAAAAATAAGTAATTTATGAAGAATTTTTATTGCTTGGATTTTGTTAAATGACTGTTTCACTAGTTAACTGTCAAGATGAAATTTAAAATTCTAAAATCTTTTATTTATATAAATTATTTTCTAATTTATCCAGAGCTTATGTGGATGCCCGAGTTCAGCCAATCTATGGTGGTACCAATGAAATAATGAAAGAGTTGATTGCAAGACAGATCGTCAGTGACAAGTAGACATCTGCCCACATCCTGGAATCCTATTATAGCTAATCTGGTTTTAAAGCTAGTCAAGATAAAATGTAACCTGGAAAGGAGGGAAGCACTGGTCATGCCTTTATGTGTGTTTTCTATAGAGAAAGATATCAAGTATAAATATAAGATGAACATAGGGGAAAGAGAAATCTTTGAATCCAAAGAGTTTAAAATTCTCCCAGAAAAGGCTTAACTTTTAACCTTTTATGTAGCAACAGGCCAAAGATTTTCTGACTCTAGTAGCCTTAATATTTTCTTTATCTCTAAAATTATAAAAAGCGTAAATTACTTAAACCCTTAAAATTGAGGCAGAAGTAATTTTATATTATTATACTATAAAAGCATTAATAATACTTACAGCATATGGACTTTTAAAGGGCAAAACAAATACGACTCAGAATGTAAAGTCATTTCAGCTACCTTTTGCTCCAAATTCCCTAGAACATTGGTTTCTACCATGCTCCTGCCAGCCCCCTATTTTTAAGCAGTGGATGGAACTGTTTTTTAATAAAATATCAAACTGTTACCCTATAAATATAAACAATTGTTATATATCAACTAAAAATAAAATTTTTAAGAACAACCAAAAGCATGTGCAGAATAACTGAAACACTGATGGTTGAGAGAATGCACTTAGTTTCTGGATTATAGACACCTAGGCTTGAAGAAGTTTCCATTCTAGAATAGATTTCCATTCCACAGAATAATAATCCATCATCCTTAAATTTCAGGGTATCAGTAGGTATCAAACTTGCAACCATACCACTGTGGTGTCTGATCCTGTCAGATCTCTGAAGCTAAGCAGAGTGGGGCCTGGTTAGTACCTGGATGGGAGATTGCCTGGGAACACAAGGTGATAGAGGCTTGGAAGAAGGACCCAGCAACCCACTCCCAAAAAACAATCTGTCATTGAAAACCCTGTGAATAGCAGAGAAGCAGAACAATAGTGTTTAGTCTATTGTACATAGGGTCAGTATGAATTGGACACCAACTCAAAGGCACCTAACAACAACAAGTAGGTATCAAAGCAAAAGCTTTTATTTTGTAACAATGCAATTTATTTATACTTAAAAATAACGTGTACTTTCTGTAAACCAGCCTGTTAAAAATATGATGACAAACAAACCTGGCAAGATCCCTACTAAGTGAATGGAATAAATGTTTTTGTCACTGTTGTTGTTGCTGTTAGATGCTATCAAGTTGGGTCTGACTTATAGTGACCCTATGTACAACAGAACGAAGTACTCCCTGACACTGTGCCATGCCCAGCACTATGTCTGACAGTGCTTCTCTGCTATTTATAGGGTTTTCAGTGGCTGATTGTTTCGGGAGTGGGCTGCTGGTTCTTTCTCCCAAACCTACATCACCCATTGATGGTCTCTGATTCCAAGAAGATACCAGGCGAGACCTTGCTAAGCTTCCAAGATCAGCTGAGATCAGACACCAGGGTGATATGGCTATAGTCGAATAAACAAAATGTTGTTGTTAAGTGCTGTTGTGTCCAACTCATAGCAACCCTCATAGGGTTTTTGATGGCTGATTGTTTTGGGAATGGATTGCCACGTCCTTCTCCCATTTTTTCAGTGCTGGGAATCAAACCAGGGACCTCAGAGACTGCAGGGTGGTGCTCTACCCACTGAGATAAATCCCAGTCCTGAATAAAAACATAACTAAGGTAAGAAATTCTTATAATATTAAGACAATAAAAGAAACAGGGTGTTTAAAATAAAATGAGGAAATCATATTTGATTTGAGACTTGAAAGAAATTATTATTTTAAAACTTAAATTTTAAAACTTATTTTAAAATTTAAACTTATTTTAATTTAAACTTATTTTAATTTAAACTTATTTTTTAATTTAAACTTATTTTAAAACTTAATTTGATTTGTAAACTGCCAGCATCATTTCAGCAATTGCTTTTCTTTGCATATACTGGTGACACAGTGAATAAAGTAGTTTTAAAATTTTAATAAATGTTTTCTTGTTCAACTTAAAAGACTTACCTTACTATTACAACTGAGTAGGGCAGAGAGAAGATAAAATATTTTGATCCTGTTCTTTCCTTGAAGGACACAGCTTTGATTTGCTCTTAGAAGTTTTCATGGTTGCCCGTTCAGGTACTTTCTCATATGCATTGTTGTTGTGTGCCGTCGAGTTGATGTCCGACTACATACAGCAGATGAAACACTATTGCTGTGCTTCTCTGCTCTTCATTGGGTTTTCAATGGCGGATTGTTCTTTAGGAGTGGGTTGCTTGGTCCTTCTCCCAAGCTTACAGCACCCAGTGTTCCCAGGCAGTCTCCTGTGTAAGGGCTAACCAGGCCTGACCCTGCTTAGCTCCCAGTATCCCACAGGATTGGATACCACAGTGGTACGGCTGCAGGTTTCATATGCATTAATTACCATGAAAAGTGGGTTAAAATCAATTCTTACTACAATATTTGCAACTTTCACCTCCCTCCTACCAATAGGATATTCAAAGGATTTGATAGACCTCTCCCCACTACCATCACAGCTCTTTCTTCTTCCATTTCAAAGCTCAAGGGAAACTCGATTTTAAGAATATGTCATTATCCTCCGTAGGGCAAAAAGTAAGTTTGCACAGTAGGAAAGTGCAAACAATTCTGAGTTTGAATGATGACTATCATTTAGCATCCACTGGACCTTAGACAGTTTGTTTAATTTCTCACGATTCTCTGATGCAGATGACAAATGAAGCCCAATTTAAAACACCTCAAACAAAAATCTTGAGTGTAGTGGTTTAGAAGGAATTCTCAGTAGCATATACAATTCAAAGAGCTGTAGGGACTAAGGTCTCAAAGGCCCTATTCTAAGGCTCAGAACTCACAGTACATAGCATACATCCATGTATTTCTATGGATTGCAAACTGGCAAAGATAATAGACATTCTAGAAGAACTTCATTATGAGACATTGGACTGGACTGCTCCATCCCTGCATCCCTTAGTTGGCACAATGTCAGAGGGCAGGGGAGAGATGCACTGTGATTGATAGTGCCCTTAGGAATACATGAACAGAGAAGCAGTCCCTGAAGTAGAGGGTGGAATTATCAAAAGAAAGGAAACAGAAAAATCTGCTGAGCAAGCCTAAATATCTGTCTCTGTCTCTGTCTCTCTGTCTCCCCCCGCCACACACACAGATAGACACACAGTTATGATGGTACTCAAGCTGGGAATAAGTTCTGTTTATTATATATCAGAAAGTGAAAGGATTGCTAAGCTAGGATATTGTTTCCAAATGATCTGTTTTTCCACCCCCTCTTCTAAACTAGTGATTTTCCTTCCTTTTCTCTTTTCTTTTTCCTTTTCTTTTCTTTTCTTTCCTTCCTTCCCTCCTTCCTTCCTTCCTTTCTTTTCTTTTCTTTCTCTTTCTCTCTCTTTCTTTCTTTCTTTCTTTCTTTCTTTCTTTCTTTCTTTCTTTCTTTCTCTTTCTCTCTTTCCTTCCTTCTTTCTTTCTCTCCCTTCCCTTCCCTTCCCTTCTCCTTCCTTCCTTCTTTCCTTCCTTCCTTCCTTCCTTCCTTCCTTCCTTCCTCTCTCTCTCTCTCTCTCTCTCTCTCTCTCTTTCTTTCTTTTCTCTGGGAACCCCATCACTGAGCTTCACCCCAAGTATCCCTTTGTTTCTTTCTTCTTCTTCTTTCTCCTCCTCCTCCTCCTCCTCCTTTTTTCTTTTTTGAGGCAGAATCTTGCTAAATTGCACAGGCTGCTTCCTGCCTTGATTTTACAATCCTCCTACCTCAGCCTCCCAGGTCTTTGGGATTATAGAGATGCTCCACAGCACCTAGCTCTGTTGGTTTTCTTTGTTTTACCAATTTCAGTCTTGTTTTACATCTGTGAAAGAAGTGTGTTTTGTGTTATAGACTTAAAGCTAAACACAAAAAAGAGAATTCAGATTCTGCTTCTCAACCTTTTACTTGGTTTCCATTTCTTAAACAGTTAATCTTTGTGTTTTCTTGTGTGACTCTGATTGTTATCTCCTAGGGAAAGAATTTATCATCTATATCTCATGCAGTGCTGAGTGCTCAAGAAACAATAAATAATAATAACACTCAAAAGAACAAGCTGGGCAAGCAAGAAAGCAACACTGTATAAATATTCATGAGAATTTAAAGGCCTAGTTATTTTGTTATTTGGCTGAGATCTTTAGGATCATAATTATTGCTTTAATGTTACTTTTGCCCTTTTCTGATGGTATCATTGAAAATTGTTTTGACTTGCTGTTTTAAAGTCTATTTCTGCAAATCTTTACTAATCTAGTAATTTTAGTAGTTTATTGCTTAAAGTATAAGATTTCTAGACTTTCCATGTCAATATTATTTTTGGCACACAGCATTTATTTAGAGTCATTGGAAAGATTTGACATTGAGATTGAAACCAACTGTAGGTCTATATCTACTGCTTTATGATAAATGTTGGAAAGTTCTATTCTATTTTTTAAAGTCTTATTTTCAAGAACAAAATATGGAAAACTTCAAATATACTCAAATGTAGAGTACAATATAATGAACCTCTAGCTTCAATATTTGCCAGACTTTCTCCCTCAATCTTTTTCTCAGAAATTTTTTGGCAAATCCTAGACTTAATGCTATTCCACACACATATATATTTCAGACTATGGATCTAACTGATGAAAAGTTTTTTACCTAGCCAGAAGGCTATTACCATATTTTAAAAACTAAAATTCACATTACATTTTTCTTGATTGTATCAAAAGTGCCATCTTTAGTTTTTTTCATTATAGTTTTGTCATTTTAAGACAGTAAAATAAATGGTATCATATGGTATGTAATCTTTTGAGAATGTCTTCTGTGTCTTAGAGAAATGCATTTAAGATTCATCCATGTTAGCTGAGTACTGTGGCACATGATGAAATGCCAGCGACTCAAAAGGCAGGGGCGAGAGGATCACAAGATCAAGGCCAGGCACAACCTGCATAACTTAGCAAGACCCTGTCTAAGACCCTGTCTTAAAAATAAAAACTAAGAAATGAGTTGGGAATGTGCCTCAGGGGCTGTTGTTTTTAGGTGCCATCAAGTCAGGCCCAACTCAGCGACCTTACGTACAATAGAATGAAACACTCCCTGACGCTGCCACGCACATGATCTGTTTTATGTTTAAGCTCATTGTTTCCGCCACTGTGTCAATCCATCTAGTTGAGGGTCTTCCTTTTTTTTTTTTTTTTTTTTTGTTCTGCCACTCTCCCAAACATAATGTCCTTCTCCAGGGATTGGTTCCTCCTGACAACATGTCCAAAATGCATAAGGTACCGTCTAACCATCCTTGTTTCCAAGGACCACTCTGGTTGCACTTCTTCTAGGATGGATCTGTTGGTTCTTTCGGTAGTCTATGGTATATTCAATATTCATCTCCAGCACCATAATTCAAAAGAATCAATTCTTCTCTTGTCTCCCTTATACAACGTCCAGCTTTCACAAGCATGTGATGCAAATGAAAATGCCATGTAATGAATCAGATAACCTTTGTCTTTAATGTAACATCTGTGGGGCATGCGCCTCCCAGTCCGGCCTGGAGGTTCCGACTGGCTGCGCCGCAGCGCACACAGATATTAAACACAATTCACTCGGGACCCTCAGGTGAGGGGTGCAGACTCCTGCGGCCGTCGGGACCCTGGAGGAGACGGGAGAAAGGAACAGCCTCAGGCGCTTTGCCTTCCAGGGGCAAACACCTGTGTTGGTCGACTTGGTGGTCAGGAGGAGAGAGCTGTTGCTTCCTCGGTGGTCAGAGGGAGAGCAGGTTCTTTTCCTTGTTGAGGATTGTGACGGGAGAGCGTTTTTTTCCTCATCAAAGGTCCCGGGCAGAGCAGTGGGAGAGGTGCTTCCTCATCGGTGGTCCAGGCAGGAACGGGCGAGAAGGCGCAGAAAGGGGTGCCAAAACAGGCCTAAAAGGCCTAAAAAGCTGTGCCAAAAGGGTCGAGCTGCCGCAGCGCAGCTCTTTATGTAGCTCACCCATGGATTGGCCTGAGCCAATAAGCTTTCAGTCCAGTTGTCCAATCAGGAAGGGTTTTGTACAAACGTGCGACCAAGTTACTTTCATTTTCCCTAGATTTCTAACTTACAAACCAGATATTCAAACGCCATTTTCCCAGTTTGGGAGTTTTTGCCAATTTCCTCCCAATTTTTCCCTAAAACATCTTTATTTTTTAACACTTTATAGAGGTCTTTTGGAACAGCTTTTCCCAATGTAATGCATCTTTTCATTTCTTGACTGTTGCTTCTGTGAATGTTGATTGTAGAACCAAGTAAAGCAAAATCTTGGGCAACCTCAATCTTTTTTTCTTTTTTCTCCATTTATCATGAAGTTGTTTACTGGCCCAGTTGTAAGGATTTTTGTTTTTTTGATGTTGAGGTGAAATCCATACTGAAGGCTGTGTTCTTTGATCTACATTAGTAAGTGTTTCAAATCCTCTTCACTTCCAGCAAGCAGAGTTGTCATCTGCATAATGCACGTGGTTACTGAGTCTTCCTCCAATCCTGATGCCACATCCTTCATAAAGTCCAGCTTCTAGGATCATTTACTCAGCATAGAAATTGAAGAGGTAGGGTGAAAGGATACATTCCTGACACACACCTTGCCTTACTATAAACCAGGCAGTGTTTCCTTGTTCTGTTCAAATGACTTCCTCCTGGTCCATGTACATATTCCTCATGAGTACAATTAAGTGCTCTGGTATTCTATTCTTCACAATGTTATCTATAATTTGTCATGATCCACACAAATTCCTTTGCATAGTCAATAAAACATAGACATATTTCTGGCATTCTCTGCATTCGACTAATATCCATCTGATATCAGCAATATTGTACCTGGTTCCACACCCTCTTCTGAATCTGCTGGCTTGATTTTCCAGCAGTTTCCTGCTGGAACTGCTGCAGTAGCTTTTGAATGATCTTTAATAAAATTTTACTTGCGTGTGATATTCAATAATTTTGATATTTGATTGGATCCCCTTTCTTGGAAATAGGCACAAATATGGATCTCTTCCAGTCAGTTGTACAGGTAACTGTTTTCCTAATCTCTTGACATAAACAAGTAAGCACCTTCAGTACTACATCTGTTTGTTGAACTATCTCAGTTGGTATTACATCAATTCCTCCAGCCTTGTGTTTCACCAGTGCCTTCAAGGCAACTTCCACTTCTTCCTTCAGTACCATTGGTTCCTGATCATATACAGCCCCTTGAAAAGGTTAGTCATCCACCAATTCTTTTTGGTATAATGACTCTGTATATTTCTTCCATCTTCTTTTGATATTTCCTGCGTCATTTAATATTTTCCCTGTAGTATCGCTCACCATTGCCACTTGAGGCTTGAATTTTTTCTTTAACTCCTTAAGCTAGAGAAAAACAGAGCATGTTATTCCCTTTTAGTTTTCTGTCTCCACTCTTTGCACATTCCATTATAATGTTTGACTTTGTCTTCTCAAGCTTTGTCATGACTTCCTTTTACTTTAGTTGCTTGATGTTGATGGGCAAATTTCACAGTTTCTTTTGACATGTAATTTTGTCTTTTCTTTTTTCCTATCTTTTTAATAATTACCTTTTGCTTTCTTCCTGAATGATGTCTTTGATGTCATACCACAAAGAGCACCTGCAAAACATGTGTGAAGCCCTGAGTTCAACCCCCTAGGTCTTAAAAAAAAAAAAAAAATTCATCCATCTTTCAATAACTTGTTATTTTTTTTTAGTGATAAGTAGTATTCTACTGTATGGGCATACCACAGTTTATTCACTGACCTTCTTAAGGACATCTTGCCTAAGGTTAAACCTAGAATCTGTTGTTGTTTCTGTTAAGTGCCCTCGAGTTGGGTCCTACTCATAGCTACCCTATATATAACAGTTGAAACACTCCCTGACACTTTGCCATGCTCAGCACCATTGTCAGTGCTTCTCTGCTACTCATAGGGTTTTCGATGGCTGATTGTTTCAGGAGTGAGTCATCAGTTACTTCTCCCAAGCCTACAGTACCTGGTGCTCTGGTATTCCCATTGGTCTTCCAAGTGGTCTCCTATCCAAGGACTTACCAGGCCTACCCCTGCTTATCTTTTGGGGTTAGATGGAATGGACAGGGTGGTGCTTCTCTGCTACTCATGGGATTTTCAATGGCTGATTATTTTGAGAGTAGGCTGCCAGGTCCCTCTCCCATTTTTGCGTTGCTGGGGATCAAACCTAGGGCCTCAGAGAGCACAGAGCAGCACCCTACCAACTAAGTTAAAGTTTAAATGCCCAGGAGGGAAATTGCTGAGTCACTTGGAAAGTATATGTTTGTAAGAAATTGCCGAGTTGTTTTTCCATGGTGACTGTACCATTTTGCCTTTCCACTATCAATTTAAGAGTTCCAATCGCTGTGAATATTCTCCAGCACTTATAATTTTTATTTTACCTATTCCAAAAGGTATGCAGTGATATCTCAAGATTTTAATTCGAATCTTCCTAATACCTAATGAAATCAAATGGGAGGACATGGCAATCTACTGCTGAAGTAATGATGAAACCATCAGCCATTGAAAACCCTATGAGGGTCGCTATGAGTCGGACTCAACTCGATGGCACCTAACAACAGCGATATCGAACAGCTTGTCATATGCTTGTCTTCTACCTATTTCCTTTGGTGAATTGTATGTTCTGATCTTTTCCCCTTCTACAGTTGGTTTGCTTACTTTTTTTTTTTTAATGTTGAACTCTGAGTTTCTCTGTATATGCTGAAGATTGTCAAGCACAAGGCAATGCTAGGCTGATTTATTTAGGAAAAAAGGGGGGGGGGCGGAGGGAAGGTGTTAGAGTCAGCTTGTTGCTAATTTAGAAAGCAAAAAGAAGAGCACATAGGGGTACCAGCTTTCAGTGTCCTTACTGTAGTGTGGCACTGACAGAAAAGAGGCCAGATAAGTGCAACATGAATGATGGGATAGCCAGGTGTGGTGGTGCATGCCTATAATCCCAGCGGCTCGGAAGGTGGAGGCAGGAGGATCGCAAGTTCGAGACCAGAGGTAGTCTGTGTAACTTAGCGAGACCCTGTCTCAAAAAGTAAAAAAGTGGGCTGAGGGGGCAGCTCAGTGGTCCAGCACTTGCAGAGCATACAGGCAGAAGGCCCTGGGTTCAACCCCCAGTACCGCAAAAATAAAAGAATGATGGGACACTCTGGGACACTCTGTTGCTAAGAAGGCCATCCTATGATGCTAAGTACTTCTATAGCTGTAGATGTGTCTTAAGGGTAAAGAGATAGAAAGCCTTGTACCTCAGCCTCCTTGGTACAGAGGGAAGTGGCCTTGTAGCAGAACCTCACAAGCCGCCCCTGTTCTCCTGTTCCAGGAGGACCACAAGGCTTTTTGCTGATCCAGCTCTTTGCCTGTGTGAAAACATGTAAGGTTGTTGGGTGGTGGCATCAAACTGTTCCCCTGTAGATATGATTCTTAAGTCAGATATGTGATTTTAATTTATTTTATTCCTATCTGTAGGTTATCTTTTCATTCTCTTAACAGATGATATTACAAAATAAAAGTTTTTAATATCAGTGAATTCTGATTTATAAATATTTTTATTTTCCTGTCATAGATCATGCATAACATTTTCTTTCATAGATCATGCATTTGGTATCATGTCTACAAACTCTTCACCCAAACCCAGTGCATAAAATTTTTCTTAAAATTTTTATTTCATATTATGCATTTAAATCTATGTTCCATTTAATAATTTATTATTATTATTTTGTTGCTTTTGAGAAAGGGTTTCATGCACCGGGCATGGTGGTGCATGCCTATAATCCCAGCGGCTCAGGAGGTGAAGGCAGGAGGATCACAAGTTTGAGACCAGAGGCAGTCTGCGTGATTTAGCAAGATCCTGTCTCAAAAAGTAAAAAAATGGGCTAGGGGTGCAGCTCAATGGTCTAGAACTTGTAAACCATGAAAGTGTGAGGCCCTGGGTTCAACTCCCAGTACCAAAAAAAGAAAAAAAAAAAAAGAGTATAGAGAAAGGGTTTCGCTACATAGCCCCTGCTGACTTTGAATTCATGATCCTCCTGCCTCAGCCTCCTGGGTGCTCAGATTACAGGCATGCACTACTGCACCCAACACCATTTAGAAATTTTATATAAGGTGTGAGGTTTCATGTTGAAGCCATTTTTTTCTACTTAGATATATGTAACTGTTCCAATACTACTTGTTGAAAAGTTTCTTTATTCATTGAATTGCCTTTACCAAAAATCAAGTGACCATATTTATGTGGGCCTATTTGAACTCTTTTCTGCCTTGATCTATGTCTGTATCCTTTTGTCTATCCTGATTATGGTAGCTTTTAGAGCTTAAAATCAGATAATGAAATTCTTTCAGCTTCATTTTCCTTTCTCAAAATTACTTTGGCTATTCTAATTCCTTTTGGATTCCATACAAATTTCTTAATCACCTTGTCTATGTCTACTAAAATATCCTGCTAAAGTTTTATTGGAATGAGGTAAATCTGTAGGGAATTGCTGTCTTTATTATTTATATCTTCCAATGCATGAATAAAGAATATATTTAGACCCTCTGTTTCTTCAGAATTTTTAAAATTTCAACATATAGGTATCATGTACGTGTTTTGTTATATTTGTACTTAAGTATTTCATTTTTGGAGCTACTGAAAATTGCTGTTTAATTGAGGTTTATAATTATTTATTGCCAGGATAATTGTTATTTGTCAATTTTGTATCCTGTAGTTTGTTAAACTCTTTATTAATTCTAGGAGTTACTTTATAGATTCCTTGGAATTTTCTACATGAACAGTAATGTCATCCATGAATAGGCACAGTTTTATTTCTTTCATTCTATTTCTTTGTCTTTCATTTCTTGATTTCCCTCCACCCTTTCTTGTTTTGGTTTTATTGTACTGATCAGGACTTCTGGTACAGTTTTGAATGAGAACAGAGAGAATAGAGAATCTTTATTTATTCCTAGTCTAAAGATGAAAGCATTTATGCTTTGATATTGTGTATGATTTTTTAAGCTTTTTTCTTTAAATAGGAGTCTTTATAGGATGTGATTAATTTGACGTGGGCTTTATTATTAATGGATGTTGGATCTGTCAAATACTTTTTCTACATCAGTGAATATGATCTTACAGTTTTTCTTCCTTGGCTTGTGAATATTCTGAATGTCTTAGTTTGTTCCTGCTGGTATAACAAAATACCACAAACTGGGAAATTTATAAGTAACAGAAATTTGTTTCTCACAGTTCTGGGAAGTTGAAGATCAAGGTGTTTTGCAGTTTAAATGTCTGGTAAAAGTCCAGTCTTTGCTTCAAAGATGGTACCTTGGACATTGTGTCCTCGGGCAGGGATTAACACTATGTCCTCACATGGCAGAATGGCAGAAAGGTGAAAGGGTACCAGCTAGTTCCCTGGAGCCTTTTATAGGGCACTGATCCTATCATGAGGGCAGAATCCTTATGACTTAATCACCTCCTAAAGGTTTCACTTCTTAATATGGTTGCATTGGGGATTAAGTTTCAACATGAATTTTGGCACATAAGGCATTCCAACTGTAGCTCTGGAATATATTGATTGAAATTTTGAATATTACACCAACCTTGTATTCTTGAGATTAACTCTACTTGGTCATTATGTTTTATTTATTTTTTTTTTACATATTGTTTGGTTTGATTCAATAATAGCTTTTGAGGATTTTTGTGTCTGTGTTCATAATTTGTTTTATTTTCTGTAATTTTTTTCTCTTGCATTGTAATTTTCTTTCTGTGTTTTGCTTTTGCCTGGTTCCACTGGGTTAATGCTGACCTCATAAAATGAATTGGAAATTATTTTTCCCCTGTTCCTCCATCTGGTTGATTTGTTGGGAAAAATAAAAAATAAACCCAGTCATTTCTTTTGTACAATATCCATCACTATTTACCTCATTGATTTCTCATGGTGGTTTCTATTTATTCCTGTCTTCTCTATGTTTCCTGTAAACATAGATCTAGAGGCTTAATTGGACTCGAGGTCAATACTTTCTCTCAGATAACTTAATAAATGGTATGTGAGTATTCTATTCTATCACATTATGAGACATATATCTAGTTTTCTCACAGTGATTCTGAAATTGATCAGTGGATTCAAATAGTATTAATCTGATACCTCCATAAAATCTCCTATTAAGAATAAAAAAGAAATCAAAAGACACATTGCATTGGGAAAAGCTGTGTCAAAAGATCTCTTCCAAGTGTTGAAAAGTAAAGATGTTACATTGAAAATGAAGGTGCGCCTGATTCATGGTTGTGCAAAGTGGATAAGGTTGTGAAAGGTGAATAAGGGAGACAGGAGAAGTATTGATGCTTTTGAATTATGGTGCTGGAGATTAGTATTGAATATACCATGGACTGTGAAAAGAACCAACAGATCAATTCTAGAAGAAGTGCAATCAGAGTGCTCCATGGAAGCAAGAATGGCTAGAGTGTCTGATGTGTTTTGGTCATGTTGTCAGCAGGGACCAATCCCTAGAGAAGGACATCATGTTTGGGAGAGTGGCAGGTCAATGAAAAAAATAAGAGCCTCAAGTAGATTCATTGACACAGTGTCCACAACAATAGGCTTAAACATAAAAAAGATCATGCTCCTGGTACAGAACAGAGAGTGTTTCATTCATTTGTACATGGGATTGCTATGAGTAGGACCCAGCTCAACACCTAACAACAACATTTAGCTATAGTTAATAACCTAACTTTGAATTTTAAAATATATCACTGATATATATTATTTCATTTGTTTCCTATGGGGAAAAGAGTGCAAAGATGATTTCTATAGTGTGTTTTACTATCTTGATGTTTGTTTTTAAAAGTTTAGTGATTCTATTCGGTATTCATTG
>VMDO01009138.1:66414-79286 GCA_007922755.1 Pedetes capensis | reverse complement strand
TTTTTTTTTTTTTTTTTTTTTTTTTTTTTGTGGTACTGGGGGTTGAACCCAGGACCTCTGCACTTGCATGCTCTGCAAGTGCTGGACCACTGAGCTGCACCCTCAGCCCGTTCTTTTACTTTTTGTGACGGTCTTGCTAAGTTATGCAGACTGCCTCTGGTCTTGAACTTGAGATCCTCCTGCCTCCACCTCCTTCACTGCTGGGATTACAGGCGTGCACCACCATGCCTGGCTCCGAACACGCATATCTTAATAAAACTTGAATGTCTTCCCGGGACTGCCTCATTCAGTCATGCAGTAAATTAGCATTAGTTGCCTGTCATGGGAGACACAGTACTAGATGTTGAAGTGAGTACGGAAGTGTACAATATTATAACTATTTCTAAACCTCCTTTGAAGAGAATTCACAGTAGTGTGTTCTAGTGTTTGTTTCTCCATGTAATGGATCCCTTCTCTGTCTGATAAGAATTTGAGTAAGGCTATTTTTTACACTTGGTAAAATCCTCTTTAAAGTTAGAAGTTCTTTGGATAAGTAAGCATGCTCACTTTTCATGGCTCAAACTCCTCTGTATTTTCTTGTTGGTTCCTCTTAATGCTTCTCTTGAAATTCTCATTGTGCTGTATTTCTGTAGCTTGAGAACAGCATAGTGATCCCTTTGGAAAATTGGCTTCTGCTGCCACCCTCAGGCTGGTTTTCATCTTTTGTCAGAGGAATGCTAGCTAGGAAGGCGAGATACTCCTTCCCACTTCTAGTTGCTTTGAGTTGTGGAATTGAAACAGTTAATGTTGTTAGGTGCTGTGGAGTCGGGTATCTGACTCATAGTGACCCTGCATACAACAGGGGAAACACTATTGTCAGTGCTTCTCTGATGTTCATAGGGTTTTCAGAGGTGGATTGATTTTTTTGGAAGTGGGTTGCCGGGACCTTCTCCCAAGCATACAGCACCAGGTGGTCTCCCATCCAAGCACTAACCAGGCCTGGCCTTGCTTAGCTTCAGACATCTGACGAGATCGGATGCCACAAGGCTGCTGCTGCAGGCTGAAACAGTTAATAGTTAAAGAAAAGTTGTGATTTGCAAGTTGTAGTTTTGAGGGTAGACACTGCATTATTTTGAGTGCTCCTACAATGGTACCTGAGTCTTCTAGCAGTTTTTGAAACTGCAACATAAAGATTATAAGCAGTTTGATTAAAAAAAATTTTTTTAAGCATGGTTAGTATAGATGTAAAATGAAAGGAATCCTAGAGATTCTATGTCCAATTGCCATGATATCTATGATGAAACTTATTATTTGAAAACTATATAGCCCCCCCTCTTTTTTTGTCTAGTGAGACAAGACTCACAATGTTGCCCAGCCTAGCCTTCAACTCTTGAGCTCAAGTAATCTTACCTCAGTCTTGTGAGTGTGTAGGAAAACAGGGCCTACCGCTGGCCTGGCTAATAGTATTTTTTGATGGCTAATGGAGCCAATATACACTTAAACGGTACTGTAAAAGTTATCCTGCCCAGGGAGAGAAAATTAATTTGCTACAGGCACTGCAATTCACCATGACACCTAGGTCCTTCTGTAATGTGTAGATAGGTACCATAGGAAGCACAGGGCAGAATAAAACATGGTGTTTCCCCACTAGGAATTTATAATCTAGTTTGAGAAGTAGGGTATGTACACTCATCACATTAAATATCAGGGCTGGGATTGTAGATAAGTAGAAGAGCGCTTACTTAGCATGTGCAAGGGCCCTGGGTGCAATCACCAGCACCATAAAAAAAAAAGAAATATCAGCTAGATATGGTGGTGCAGGCTTGTAATCCTACCACTTGGGAGGTTGGCAGGAGGATCACTTGAGCCCAGTCTAGGTAACATCTCAGAAAGAAAATAAATTTAAGTATCAAAGTAAGAAATGTTAGGGCAGACCAGGGGATTAAGTTCCACATTAGTTAATAGGTCACAATATCTAGAAGTCCCCAGAGAGGTGGTTATGATTGCCTAGAGGCATTATGAGGAAGATGTTTGGCTGTCATGTACCCTTGCAAGCTCCTTGTTCTCTGTCCGGGTGACCATGCTAGGTTTCTAAGAGGTACAGTGGTCGGGATTCTAGTAAGTTGTATTTGGCTTTATGACTGGGCAGTGTCTGCTTGAAGTCATAGAAGCTGCATACTGGAAGGGAATTTAGAAATCATGGCCCAATGCTTTCACCAAAGGCAAGCTCAGCCTGGGCAATGACATCAAGGTGAATTTGGATGGTGGTCTTTTGCTGGTAACATTTAAAAAGCAAAAAAATACTTTTTACCCTTTTAATTCAGAGAGAAATTCTTGGACATGGATTGCCTTTTTTCCTCTGCTTATTGTCAGGTTTTAAGTTGAACTTTCATGTCATAACCTCTTAGACTTACAGAGATGGGTTGGCAGGTTACTGTGAGGTCTGCTTATAATTCTGGGTATACCAGTAGCGTTAGTATCATGGAGAGACAAAAGGCAGGTGAAGCCAGGTGCGGTGGCACATGCCTGTAATTCTAGCAACTTTGGAGGCTGAGACAGGAGGATGGCGAGGTCGAGGCCAGAGGCAGCCTGTGTAGCTTAGCAAGACCCTGATTCAGAAATAAAAAATGGGCTAGGATACAGCCCAGTGGTAGAGCACTTGCAAAGTATGTGCAAGGCCCAGAGTTCAACTCCCAAGTACCACAAGCAAGGAGAAAAAAAAAAAAAAGACATGCGAAATAAACCAAAACCCATACCTACCACCCCGGAGTGTGGTGCAATAATGCTTGGCATTGAGCAGTAATTACTGAAGGCGTATATGCTAGTGTTCCTCTTGATTCTGCAGTATCAGGTGACAAGGGGCTTTTTGAATTCTTTTCATGATGCTGGTTCTGATTTCAGGAATGTATTCGCAGCTGGGTGGTGCTTTAGTTCTCAGTCCTTATATTGAGCCAGATTGATCTTGTATCTCCCTTGATATATTCATTCCTTTGTCAGAACAGTGCTGGAACAGGTTATTCCTTTGCCTTCTCCTGGCTGTACAGCTCCGATTGCTTAAAATCCCTAGTGGCACGAGATCGAGGTCTCCAGCCCACTTGGTTCCCTTAACTCTTTCTTAACTGATTTGCTCACATGTACCTCTTAAATTGGTAGAGCGCTGCTTTGCGCTCTCTGAGGCCCTGGGTTCGATCCCCAGCACTGCAAAAATGGGAGAAAGACCTGGCAACCCACTCCCAAAAGAATCTTGAAACAGCCATTGAAAACCCTATGGATAGCTGAAGAGCAGAGAAGCACTGGTGGTGCTGGGGTTCCTTCTCTTGTACATAGGGTTGCTATGATTAGGACAGCACCTAACAACACCACTCTTCGACATGTATTGTCAGAAACAAATGTGTTCAGGGCGTGGCATGATAGGGCAGAGGAGCCCTGTGGAAGGGAGTGTGAGCCCCACAGCCTGAGTGCCTGCGAAGGCACCGGGCCACTTCCTGCACACATGCTGGCTCCTTTTCAAATGCTTATGTCTGGAGGTGATGTCACTCAGGTTGAGTAGTTTAGTGAGGGTCACCCAGGTAGTAAGTGACAAAGCTGGAATTTAATAGAATCTTCTAATTCGGACCCTTCGCTTTTGATTACTACTTAGATCTTGAACAATCTTCCACAAATTAATGCAGCCTGATCCTTGCGTTAGTATTGATTGTTCTGGTAGCTGCATTTACTATTGACTCTTTTGTTTTGTTTTGTTTTTGAGTTAAGGTCTCCTTATGTAACCCAGACTGGCCTTGAGCTTGCAGTCCTCCTGCCTCAATCTCTGGGATTACAGGCATGAACTATCCCACCTGGCTACTCTTGACTCTTGATATTGGTGCTCAACTAAGATCACCTAGAAGTCAGTTTAATATTTTAAAATTCAAATCTGATTCTGATACATACCTGTTACAGAGTCTTCAATGATTTCTTATCATTTTAAGATAACTTGGCTCAGTGCCTTGATTCCCTAGCCATCTAGCCTCTTTGTCCTACTCTTCTTCCTAGCCTTTTTTTAGTCCTATATGTTTACCATACCTCTCCTATCACAGGGCCTTAGCACATGCTCTTCCTTTACCTAGAATATTGTTCTTTTCCTTTAATTATAGGTTGATGTGGACTTACACAACCACCCGATATTAGAGCAAACATTATTTTTTGAGAAAGCCACCTTTGAGCTACCTGGTTAGGTCATCTCTCCCTTTTCTAAGGCTCTCATGGCACAATTTAATTTTTGTTACAGTTATGGCAGGTTTTTACTTTTTTGTCCATTGTGGTGGTGCTGGAGATAGAAGCCAGCACTGCAAGCTGCTAGGCTAGTGCTTTACCACTGAGCTACACCCCCAGCCTCTGTATTTTATATTTGTTTGTAGGATTGCTTGATTGTGATCTTGCCGCCTCTACTGGATATTTCAGCTCTATGGAGGCAAGAACCATGACTTGGTCACTTACCATTATATCTGTCCTGCTTATGCCATAGTGTTAGGCAGACAGTGGGTACTTATTTTGCTGAGTACTGATTAGGATGCATTGTAAACTTGATTCATCATTTGGAGTTTGACCCTCTTTCGATAGCTTAATGTACAATTTCCTTAGTTACATGGTGGAAGTTCAGACCTTGTTCTGTGCCGCCCTGAACATTACTGATTCATTATAACCCTGCTTTTCCCCACACATTTTTATATAGAAATGTGCAAATGCAGAGCATTATCCTGTGGTCTCAGCCATTGAGAACTAACTTGATCACGTGCTATATTATGCTCTTGGCCAAAAAGCCAATGGGCCCTACCACAGTGTCCTGGGCCAACTGCTCTATTTGTTTCATTTTCACTCTATCATTTTGGATTCTAGAGAACAGCCACGCATGTCAGAAAGCAGGAGTGGTATATGTACTGCAGTGCTGTATGTGTAAAGTGCTGCAGAAGAGCGCCATGCTGGACAGTAAAGTGCGTGTTGGGGGGATCACTTGGAAGCAACTGGCTGAGGAAGGGTTAAAATCAGTAGCTGTCAGGTGATTAGTAGTAGATGGTGCACTTTGATGGGATTAAGAAAATAGTCACTGTTTAAGAGGATAGTGGCACATGCCTGTCACTCCAGCAACTTGGGAGGCAGAGGCAGGAGGATCTCAAGTTAGAGGCCAGAGGCAGCCGGTGTAACTTAGAGAGACCCTGTCTCAAAATAGAAAGAAAAAATGGGCTGGGCATGCAGCTCAGTGTAGAACACTTGAAAAGTATGTGTGAGGCCCTGGGTCCAACCCCATAGTACCCAGAAAAGAAAAAAAAACAAAAATAAAACCCAAGTGTACAGCTGAAAGAATGGCAAACAGGATTTAAGAACACATCTACAACCTAGTGCGGTGCCTGAGATTTAGGAGCAGCCTTCCCAGTGTGAGATCCTCTCAGTAGATATTTTATCACCCCAAAGACAAACCAGAGGGATAGACTCCTCGTCTTGTGTGTAGAATGTGAGAGTAAAGGGTGTTACGCTGAGGACCCAGCACTAAGGAGCTGCCTGCACGGTGACACTGCTTCAGACAAAAGAACCTGTTGTTTTTCTTTTTTCTTTTTTTCCCCATTTATTTATTTATTTATTTATTTATTTATTTATTTGTGGTACTGGGGGTTGAACCCAGGGCCTTGCACTTGGATGCTTTGCAAGTGCTGGACCACTGAGCTGGACCACTGAGCTGTACTTCTAGCCCTTCTTTACGTTTTTAAGACAGGGTCTCACTAAATTACGCAGACTGCCTCTGGTCTCAAACTTGAGATCCTCCTGCCTCCGCCTCCCCAGTCACTGGGGTTACAGGCGTGCCCACCGCGCCTGGCTCAAAGAACTTGTTATTAACCAACTGTGGGTACTTACTTATTTATTTATTTTTGCTGTGTTGGTGCTGGGAATCAACCCAGAGCCTTGCAGGTGCTTGGCAATCCTCTACCACTGAACTCCCTGCACAGCCCATTAACGGGATGCTTCTATGGATGCCTTGAAGCGTGATTATACAGTAGTGGTGATCACAGTGTAATTGTGTAATTATCATTGACTTGTTTGGTTTCTTTTTTAAAAAGACTTTTAATCCCTTCATTTATGTAGTAAAAAATTATCGAGACAACTTTTATACAAACTTTCCCTAAGCCAAACTATGTCTAGTTTTATTATAGATACTTTTCCTAAATAGTCTAAGCAGGGTCGGGCCTGGTTAGTACTTGGATGGGAGACTGCCTGGAAACACCAGGTGCTGTAGGCTTGGGAGAAGGACCCAGCAACCCACTCCCAAAAAATAATCAGCCATTGAAAACTCTAGGAATAGCAGAGAAGAACTAACAATAGTGTTTCACCTGTTGTACATAGGGTCTCTATGAGTCAGACACTGACTCAGCAGCACCTAACAACAACAACAACAAAAACAGCAATAAACCCAGATTATGTAGAGTTTAGACAGCTTCAAAATTTGTAGAAAGTAACTGTAGTTAAGCAAAAGTTCAAACCTGTGTTAAATTATATTAAATCTAATATAGTTGAAATTAGGCTAATTTTACCCATTCTCCCCCCCCCCCCCCCAGTAGTCAGGGATTGAACCCAGGGTGCTCCACCACTGACCTGCATTCCCAGCCCTGTTTTTATTATTTATTTAGTTTTTTGTGGTACTAGGGGTTGAACCCAGGGCCTGGCGCTTGCATGCTTCACAAGTGCTGGACCACTGAGCTGCACCCCTATCCCCCCTGCTTTTTTTTTTTTTTTAATGCAGACTGCCTCTGGTCTCAAACTTACGATTCTCACCGTGCGCTTCTCGCCGTGCACCACGGCACCCTCTCGGGAGGTGGAGGCAGGAGGATCGCAAGTTTGAGACCAGAGGCAGTCTGCGTAATTTAGCGAGACCCTTCTCAAAAAGTAAAAAATGGGCAGGGGGCGCAGCTCAGTGGTCCAGCACTTGCAGAGCATGCAGGCACCAGGCCCTGGGTCCAACCCTCAGTACCACCAAAAAACAACAACAACAACAAAAAACCCTTAAGATTCTCCTTCCTCTGCCTCCTGAGCCACTAGGATTATAGGCGTATGCCACTGCATCGGGCTCCCTGTTTTTATTTTTAATTTTGAGACAGGGTCTCACTAAGTTACACAGGTTGCCTCTGGCCTGGAACCTGGGATCTCCTGTCTTCACCTCCTTAGTTGCTGAGATTACAGGCCTGCACCACCATGCCTAGCCCCTTTTTATTTTTTGAGTCAAGGTCTTGCTGATTTATTATGCAGGTTGCCTCAGGCCTTGACCTAGCAATCCTCCTGTCCCTGCCTCCCAAGTCACTGGAATACAGGCTGTGCCATGGCCCTTGGCTTAAAATGGTTTCTTAAGTCAAACCTAAACAGTAGTCTAACCCTTTCTTAACTATGTGGCTTCTTCCTTATCTTTGATTTGTTTTGCAGATAGGGCCGCTGTTCTGTCTACAGTTAGTGGAAAATAAGAAGCTACCTCTCCAGGACTGTAAAAGGAGGACAGCAGTCAGACTTGATCTGCAGTGACAAGATGAATGTTTAAAATCATACTGAGAGGGGGCAAATTTGTAATCCCCAGCATTCTGAGGCAGGAGGATGATGAATTTGAGGCTAGCCTGGGCTACATTATGAGACCTTATCTCAAAAAAAAGAAAAAAGTGGTGGGGAGGGGGTGTACTTCAGTGACAGAGCACTTGCATAGCATGTGTGAGGCCCTGGGTTCTATCCGAAGTGCCACAAAAGGAAGTAAATCAAATAAGTAATTTTTTTTTTTTAAATCTAAGTTGGTACCTTGGTCTGTCGGTTGCCTACTGCAGTGCCCCAAGAGGATCATTCTGGTCATGCAATCTAGGTCTCCTTTATGTTCATACCCTCCAATTGTGTGTGTACTGGCAGAATCTATTAGTCATGAGTATTTGGAGGCCTAGCTTTAGTCTTTGCATCTAGATTTGTGGTCTTTTGTCTCACAGGTATTTCATGCACGGCGTTTGTAAGGAAGGAGAGAATTGTCGCTACTCACATGACCTCTCTGACAGTCCCTACGGTGTCGTGTGCAAGTATTTCCAACGAGGGCACTGTATTTACGGAGACCACTGCAGGTAAGAATTTGTTTCTAAGTTCATTTTTGTTCAGGGGTGAGTTGAGGAAGAAATGAGAATAAAATACGTAATTCTGATAGCTTCATACATAATATATTTAAAATATTTAATGCTTTGAAAAGTACTCCTTAGGGACGGGGTGGTGGCGCATGCCTATAATCGGCTACTTGAGAGGCGCAGACAGGAGGATCGCTGGTTCCAGGCCAGCCTGGGCTACACAGTGAGACATTTTCTCAAAAGAAAGCGTGGGGAGTGTGGGGGGGGTTGGATATAGCTCAGTGGTAGAGCACTTGTTCAATACTCAGTACCCCATACACACAAAGGAAAGAAAAATACTCCTTAGAAGTCTTATTACACTGACAGATCTCTGATAGAAGGAATGTATTATATTTTAAAAATATGAGTTTGTAAAATAATCCTAAATTTAATTAACACTTGAGGAGCATATTCCACACAACTACTGGGTGATCCGGAGCCAGGACTCTACCATTAAGCCACACCCCAAAGCCCCTTTTTTGTCTCTTATTTTGAGTCAAGGTCTTATCTCAGTTACAGTCTGCGTCTGGGCTCGAATGGGTACCTTCCTGCCTCGGCCTCCCGAATCACTGGGATTACAGGTGTGCATCATGGTACCTGGCCATTGCATTTCCTTTCCAAAGATTTGAGGTGCATATTTGATCAAACTGGATTGGTGTGACACTTTCTCTACTAATCAGAATTACGGAGGGAGAACAGGGTCTTAGGTATTTGGAGTGCATTAGGTTACTGTTTGTGTAGCCCAGGTTGGCATGGGACTTGTTATGTAGACAAGGCTGGCCTGGAACTCCTTGATCCTCCTTCCTCAGCCTCCCTAATGTAGGATTACAGTTGTGTGCCATCAAGCCCTGTTCTGTTTTTTCTTCAATTTGTGCTTCTGGGAATCAAATCCAGGGTCTCCTGCTTTGGACACTGAACCACTGAGCTACCCCCTGGCTGCAGGGCTTCAAACCTATGAAAAACAGGGTTCAGGTTTGGGTATGTGTTCCAAATATTAAGATTTAGGGGGCTTGGGTTTGGTTCAGGTTTAAAATTTTAGTCCCATGTGTGTGGATAGACAATTTTTTTCAAGGTTTTTTTTTTTCCTTTTTTTTTAATTTTTAAAGATCTAATGATAGAAAGCAACAACAACAACAAATGAAAAGCTTAGTCCAAACCCAGTTTTCATGGGGTTCAGGTTCAGGTTTAGGCTCAGAAAAATTTCTTAAGACTTTTCTTAAAAGTTAAAAAAAAAAATTTAGAAATGCCTGATCCTGCACAGGTTTGGGATTCAAGTTCAGTTTTGGTTTGAAGCCCTACTACCTACACATAGGATTTACCTCTGTACAAGTATTATTATGTGGTTATGCCACAAAAAATGTTAGAACTGGAATGGGTTCAAGTGTTGGGGTGTGGGTTCTGGTTTGGAGCAGTGATTAAGAGGGCTTGTCAATTTGTGTAAAACTTCCTGAAACCTCTAAGCTCAGGGAATAGCGTAAAAGCTCAGGAGCAGTTATGAACTACTTCCTGGAGTGCCTCTGATATGTTTCAGCGTGTTCAAGAACCGGGAGAGATTAGTCATGAAGTAACCTCGTCCAGTATTCATTGAATTGGTGCCATCATCCTGGTTAGTCACCACTCAGCAGTAGGAGGTTGTTCAGAAATTGGTTAGAGCCTTTTCTTCTCACCCCGGTTGATTGGGTCAGTGTATTATTTCCATGATGCTGTTAAACAAATTACTCCAAAGTTCAGCACGTTAAAACATTTATTAACTCCTCTGGTTTCTGGAGATCTGGAGTCTGGGTGGCTTAGCTGCACGGTTGTAGTTCAGAGACTCGAGAGATGGCCATGAGGACATTGACCAGGGTGGCCGTCCTCTGAAGGCTGGATGGGAGCTGGAGGGCTGCTTGTAGGGTGGGTTACTTGCATGGGTCCTGGCAGGAGACCTCAGGTTTTTTGTCAGGACAGCTTGACACCTGGTCTTCCCCAGTGCCAGCAACTCAAGAGAGGAGACAGGAAAAGCCACAATGCCTTTTATGACTCAGTCTCAGAAGTCACATGCTGTCACTTCCAGTAAATTCTGGGCAGTGTCACTGAGTCCTGCCCACATTGAAGGGAAGAGCAGCTGGGCTACACCTTGGGAAGGGAGGCATGTGAAAGAGTTTTGGACATAATTTAAACCAGTACAGTAGGTAAGACTTTGTGACAGTGTCATATAGCCAATTTCATTGTCATGTTATCAGGAAAAAAGAATATGCCAGCCGCAATGCTTGAAGTTCAAAAGAGTATGAAGTTATTGATGGATAGGTAGTTAATCTTTTCTGTATTTATTATGAAATGAATCCAGTAAGGATGGAATAAACAGATTTTTTCAGGTGACTGTAGAAACTCAGAAATGGATCCCTCTGATACCCAAGTTTAGTAGCTAATCATTTTGTAGACATAACTTTTGTTTTGTATCACCGTATTAAAAGCCTGCAGCTGTACCGCCCTGGTGTCCAATCCCATCAGATTTCGAAAGCTAAGCTGGTTTCAGTCTGCTTAGTACTTGGACGGGAGACCATCTGGGAACACCAGGTGCCACAGGCTAGGGAGAAGGACCTGGCAACCCACTCCCAAAACAATCTGCCATTGAAAACCTTACGAATAGCAGAGAAGCACTGACATAGTCCCTGGCATGGCTCAGTGCTGGAGAGTGTTTTGTTCTGTTGTACGTAGAGTTGCTGTGAGTCAGACGAGACTCCTAACAACAACAAAGAAAGAGGGGCTTGCTCCAAGACCACTTCTTTTCTTATTTAGTGTTATATTTAAGGACTTAAACCTATTTCTGATGCTTACTCTATAGGGCCCCTCCCCTACCGCCATTGGAGATTGAACTCAGGTCCTGTGTGTGGTAGGCAAGTGCTCCTGAGCCTTTTTCTGTTTTGTTTTGAGACAGAGTCTAAGTTGCTGAGGATGGCCTCGAACTTCTTGGAATCCTGTTGCTTTGGCTTCCCAAGGAGCTGGGATTCCAGGCAAGCACCACCACTGCTAGTTAGGTTGTTATTAGGTGCTGTCAAGTCGTGACTCATAGCTACCCTCCTAGGGTTTTCAGTGGCCAATTGTTTCGGGGATTGCCACATCCTTCTGTTTGTGTCGTGCTGGGGATAGAACCTGGGTCCTCGGAGAGTATGGAGCAGCGCTTTACCAACTGAGCTAAACCTCAGCCCACACCTGGTTATAGGGATCCTTTTATACAACTGGCCCCAATGTCCAGAGATGTCCATAATTGAACTCCTTGGTAGTTGGAATAGGTGAGAAGTGTTGGGGTGTCACTGTTTCCTGCTCAGGGCACTTTAGCATGTTGCAGGACATTTGGCATCCTTGGTCTCACCTCCTCCGTGCCCTCAAACTGCACTCTTTTCTGGGTACTCTAGGAAGGGGCCATATTGCCTTGCTAGACTTGTTTCCTTTGGAGAGTTTTGCCCTGTGGATTTACTGAAACATTCCATCAGTTAAAATCTTTAAAGGCAGGTGTTAGGCCCTGGAAGCATTGGGGGTGGGGAGTTGCAGGCCAGCCAAAGGGAAGTGTCTGTTTTCTCTTGTAAAACTAGAAAAAACTTGATTAAACTTTCTTAGATAGGAATTTATAATAAATGTAGTATATGAAAGAAAAGCTCAGTATTCATGCAAATGTTGCCTCAACATTAATTTATCACTTAACACTTTAGCTAGATTGGTGATTCGTGACAGTCTGTTAAAGAATTAATTTCATAATGACAAAGTCACTGTCAGCTAACCAAGCACTGTGACACATGAGTTCCAGGCCTGCCTGGGGTACACAGTGAGACTCTATCTCAAAAACAACAACAACAACAAACAACAAGCAAAGTCACTGTCAGTTGCCTGTAAGTTGAGCGGATGTGATCATCCTCATAAATAAGGGTTTATAAACTTTCTGTACAAGGACAGAAAGTAATTGGTGATTCAGGCTACATGGTTTCTTATCTACAAAAACAGAGACAACACAGAGACTAATGGACGTGGCTGGTTCTAACTGCAGCTTGATTTTGGGACATGGAAATTTGAATCTGGTTTTCAGAGACAGTCTTGCTGTGTAGTCTAGGGTGGCCTGGAACTCTTATTGTAGACCAAGCTGGCTTCAAATCCTTGTTGATTCTTCTGCCTCTGCCTCCCAAGTGTGGGGTTACCTGTGCCACCACTCCTGGCTCAATTTTCATGTATCATAAAATGATGCCCTTTTTTTTAACTCTTTAAAAATGTGAAGACTGCGGAGCGCATGCCTGTAATCCCAGCGGCTCCGGAGGCAGAAGCAGGAGGATCACAGGTTTGAGACCAGAGGCAGTCTGTGTAATTTATCGAGACCCTGTCTCAAAAAGTTAAAAAAAATGGGCTGGGCATGCAGCTCAGTGGTTCAGCACTTGCAAAAGCATGCAAGTGTGAAGCCCAGGGTTCAACCCCCAGGACCGCAAATAAAGAAAGAAAGAAAGAAAAAGAAAAAAAGTAAAGATCATTTTGGTCAGAGGACTATAGTCTGCCAGTTCTTGCTGTTAAAGATCCATCCGTGCTTGAGTAGATCTTATTTATTTATTTATGCATTTATTTATTTATGTGGTACTAGGGTGCTGAAGCCAGGGCCTGGTGCAGACTTTGCAAGCATTCTACCATTGCCCCACCCCCTAAGTCTTTTTTTTTTTTTTTTTTTTTTTTTTTTTTTTTTTTTTTTTTTTTTTTTTTTTTTTTTTTTTTTTTTTTTTTTTTTTTTTT
>VMDO01009138.1:0-66314 GCA_007922755.1 Pedetes capensis | reverse complement strand
CACCTCCCAAGCTGCTGGGATTACAGACGTGCGCCACCACGCCCAGATCCCCTAAGTCTTTTTGTAGTTTTTATCTTGAGACAAGGTCTCACTAAGTTACTCAGGCTGCCTCTGCCTCCTGAGTCACTGGGATTAAGGCGTGTGCTATACCACCAGGTTTAGTAAACACCTTTCAAAATGGAGGTCTTGGTTTTTCTTTTTCTTTTCTTTCTTGCTTTTCTTTTTCTTTTGTGCTCCATTATTCTTGCTGTTTACTCACATTTTCAGTTAGATGCACTGTGCACTAAGGGAATAACTGCTGCAGTAGGCAGATTTGAGAACCTACATTTCTGGGCTGGGGGCATAGCTCAGTGATAGAGTGCTTTGCTTCTCTAGCATGCATTAAGGTGAGTTCAGTCCACAACAGAGAGAGACAGAGAGAGAAAGAACATAGATTCTTAGTCTCTCTAAAAAATGTGTTATATGTATTTATTCATTAACTTGCAGTGCTAGAGATTGAATTCAGGGCCTTGGGCATGCTAAGCAGACTTGAGGCCTGTATTTGATCCCTAAAACTGCCCTCCCCCCAATCTACATTTACTCCTCTATATAATCCCTCCAGATAAAATTTTTATTTGGTATGTGTTCTTTTTCTAAGAGAACTATTTAACCCTTTTTATTGTTTTGCTTTATAAGGTCTTGCTAAGTAGCCCACAGTGGCTTCAAACTCACAATCCTTCTGCCTCAGCCTCCCTCCTGAGTGCTGGAATTCCAGGTATGTGCCACTAGGCTCACCTCTCAGCCAAATTTTAATTTTATTTTGAGGCAGAGTCTCACTAAATTGCTCAGGCTGGCCTTGAACATGTGTTCCTCCTGTCTCAACCTCCCAAATAGCTGAGATTACAGGCATCTGCCACCATGCCTGTCCCTGGTCCATTTTAAAACAAATTCTTTCATGATCTTGTAAAACTGGAATACTTGAAAAACAGAAAACTTTACAAATGTGGGCTTTCTAGCTAACCAATATCCCATGTTTTTGAAGATTTTTTACTATACCTTATTGATTTCTTGAAAAATTTACTTCAAACCAAAATGCACTCCATTAAACTTTGTACTGATCCTTTTTCTTCTTTCTGAATCCAGGTCCTTATGGAAGTGTTTTACTAATGAACTACACCTCCAGACCTAATGCTGGCTTTTTGCATTCATAACATGATTGTGTGATGAGGTATCCCTCTCAATCTTGTTGCTATATTGGCACATTCCCCCCTGAAAAAGGAAAACTAGTTGCACTTTGGTAATTAGATGAGGTTGAGCATTCCAGTCCTGTCAGTTAAGTAATTTTTTTTTCTTTTTTTGTCATTCACAAGTCCCGAAATCCTTAAAGTGTATATGCAAAGGGAAAAGAAATGGAACTAAAATATAAATGTGATGTCTTAGACTCTATATGCATCTTGTCATTGAATCTTTCTCTCTCCCCATCCCTCCCCTAGTACTAGGGGGTTTGGACCCAGGGCCTGACATGCTAGGCAAGTTCTCTACTATTGAACTGCACAAGTGTCCATGGACACTTTTTTTTTTTTTTTTTTTTTTTTTTTGCGGTACTGGGGGTTGAACCCAGGGCCTCGCGCCTGCATGCTCTGCAAGTGCTGGACCACTGAGCTGCACCTCGGCCCATTTTTTTTTTTACTTTTTGAGACAGGGTCTCGCTAAATTACTCAGACTGCCTCTGGTCTCGAACTTGCAATCCTCCTGCCTCTGTCTCCCGAGCCGCTGGGATTACAGGCATGCGCCACCACGCCCGGCGGACACTTTTTTTTTGAGACAGGGTCTTGCTAAATTGTGTAGGTGGTCTCCAGCCTTGAACCTACAATCCTCTTACCTCAGCCTCCAGAGTCACTGGGATTATAGGTGTGTGCCAGTGTGCATGGCTCTTAATCTTTATTTCATTCCTTTTAAGCTTTCTCAAAGCTTTATAAACTTTGTGTGTTGATTGTGGTGAAGCTGTGCATTTTAATTTTACTTTAAGTTTAGTTTAAATTTATTGTTTTGTTTTGTTTTTTTGAAACAGGGTCTCACAGAAGAGAGACTGGCCTGGAACTTTCTATGTAGCCCAGGCTGGCCTTAAACTTATGTTGATCCTCTTGCCTCAGCCTCTCAAATGCTGAGATTAAAGGTCTGCACCACCATGCCTGGCTAGTTTATTTTTTTTAAATTAACACATAAAAAAATTGTACATATTTATGGGATACAGTGTGATAAGTTGATGCACGAATAAAATATGTAATGATCAAATCAGGGAAATTGGCATTGCCATCTCATCAAGCCTTTCTTGGCACTGGGAGGTACAAACTCCTTTTCTAATACTTCTGAAATACATGATATAATCTGAGCTGTGCTCACCCTATTTGGCTATAGGACACGAAAACTTTTGTGTTCCCGCCTAACTGCAGTTTGGTGCTCATTACCCAATGACCTGTTTTTGTTATTTTTTGTTTTGTTTTGACATAGGGTTTTGCTGGGTAGCCCAGGCTGCCCTCAAACTCGCTATCCTCCTGCCCCTGCCTCCCAAATACTGGGGTTACGTACAGGTGTATGCCACCATGCCTGGCCCCTTTGTCAATTTTTATTTATTAATTTATTTTGAAAAAGAGTCTCGCCCCATCACCCGGGCTGGCATCAAACTCTTAATCCTCTGTCCTCACCCTTCTAAGTGTTTGGGTTACAGGTGTGTGCCGCCACCTCACCTGGCTTGGGCTCCCATTTTTAATTCACGCTTATCTTAATTCCTTTTTTTTTTTTTTTAAGTAGTGCTAGGGACTGAACCCAAGGTCTTGGGCAGGCTAGGCAGGTGCTCCTACCACTGAGGCATATCCCCATCCCTGGCTCTTGTGGTCTTGTTTTTTGTTGTTGTTCTGGTGGTGAGTGTTTGGTGTTTGTTTGGTTTGTTTTTTGAGACAGTTTCACTGTGCATATCCAGCCTGCCTAGAACTCACTATGTAGACCAGGCTGGCGTCACACTTTCTGTAGTCCTCCTGCCTCAGCTTCCTGAGTGCTGGTATTGTAGGTGTCCACTAGCATGCCCTGGCTTCTAAAAACTCAGTTTCGTTTCTCCTCTCTTCTCTTCTCTTCTTTCTTTCTTTCTTTTTCTTTTCTTTTCTTTTTTTTTTTTTTTTTTTGCGGTACTGGGGAATGAACTTAGGGCCTTGTGCTTGCATGCTTTGGAAGTACTGGACCACTGAGCTGCACTCTCAGCCACCCCCTCCCCCCCCTTTTTTTTTATTACTTTTTGAGACAGGATCTCACTAAATTTTGCAGACTGCCTCTGGTCTTGAACTTGTGATCCTCCTGCTTCCGCCTCCGGAGCCACTGGGATTACAGGCGCCACGGTGCCTGGCTTATTAAAAACTTGGTTTCTAATTTAAGGGTTGTGAAACTAGTTAACATATTTTTCTGAACTTGCCTGTCAAACTCTAGGGAGTTCCTTCATCTGGAAAGTGAGGCTTTGGGGCTAGAGTTGTAAGGGTGCTTAGGTTCTAAAATAAATGTGAGGAGAGTGCTTTCCTTTCCTACGCCGCTTTGGGCAATAGCAGAAATGTTCTCTGTTTTGCTGTCTGAAATGTAGCCGCTCGTTATGTGTAGCTGTTGAATGCTTGAAAATATGGCCAGAGCTAGAACTGAGGAACTGGATTTTCAATTGTATTTAAGTATAAACAGCCAGAGGTGGTCAGTTGTCACTAGATATTTACAGAGCAGCTTTAGTCATGAGAGACCAAGAATTACTTAGTTTGGGCAGATTCATCATCTCCCTCATCTCTACACTGAGGAGTGAACTTCCTCCCAGTTCTTTGACAGTGAAATGAGATGATACAGATGAAAGGGCATTGGTGACCGATCCTTCCCTTCATCCTTTAGTGGACATGACTCCACTCTGTAGACACAATGCATTGGATTTTTTGTTTGTTTGTTTGGAGTATTGGAGGTTGAACCCAGGGCCTCCTGCTTGCATGCCCTGCAAGTGCTAGACCACTGAGCTGCACCCTCAGCCCTTTTTTTTTTTTTTTTTTTTTTGCTTTTTGAGACAGGGTCTCGCTAAGTTACACAGACTGCCTCTGGTCTCGAACTTGTGATCCTCCTGCCTCTGCCTCCCAAGCTGCTCAGATTGCAGGCGTGTGCCACCGCGCCTGGCAATGCATTGGATTTTTGAAGCTAATAGTAGGATTCTCGAGTTACTTGTACTGCAAGGCATAACTACAAGGCAACATGGATTATCTAATGCCTATAAATGTTTGAGCTAATATAATGCAATGATTAAATACCAGCGCACCGAATATTTGCCACAGCTAAAGGACAGTCCCTCTCCCCTCATTTATTACATGCATTAAGAACATACTGTGTCTGAATGCAACTTACCAGAAGGGCTGAAAGTAGTGAGCATTTTCTCAGACAGCAAGAGTTACGTCTTGAAGGAAAAGGCTTTTTCTCATTTGTGGAGATAATTTGACAATTTACAGATTGAAAAATGAGGGGAGACTGTATAGGGCTAAAATTTAGAAATAAATTACTAGTAATGGATGGGTATGGAAAAATACATATTATGTATTTTGTAAATACTGTTTGTATCTTCATACCGACAGATTAAATTTATGTGTGGGTACGGGGTCCAACATTAGCTACTTATGGGATTTCACTGTCAACCTTTCTCTGATTAATCATTCAGTAGGTGTGGGATGCAGTCTCCTGAGCAGAGTTACCATAGGAACTGTGGATTGTCAACTACCTGAAACAACTTTTTTTTTTTTTTTTTTTTTTTTTTTTTTTTTTTTTTTTTTTTTTTTTTTTTTTTTGTACTGGGGTTTGTACCCAGGGCCTTGCGCTTGCATGCTTTGCAAGTGCTGGACCACTGAGCTGCACCGCCAGCCCATTTTTTTACTTTTTGAGACAGGGTCTCACTAAGTTACGCAGACTGCCTCTGGTCTTGAACCTGTGATCCTCCTGCCTCCGCCTCCCAAGCTACTGGGATTACAGGCATGTGCCACCGCGCCCGGCTTCTGAAACTTCTTGATTAGAGAGGAATTCGAAGAGTGATTAATGGTCTATAGCAAGGGTGGGTTGCCCATCAGCCAAACTTGGTGAAGGCTATTTCAGTGGATAAAACCTAATTGGAAACCCAACATGGTGGTGCATGTCTGTAATCTCAGCACCGGAGTCTAAGGCAGGACAATAGAGTGTTCCAGACCAGCCTGGTCTACATAGTGAGACTCTTGTCTTAAAAAAAAAAAAAAAAAAAACAAGCTCGGTTTGGTTGCACATACCTGTAATTCTAGCAACTTGTGGGGCTGAGGCAGGGGGATTGTGAGTTCAAGGCCAGAGCAGCCTGTGTAATTTAGAAAGACCTTGTCATAAGATAAAAAAGGTGCTGGTGGGTACAACTCAGTGGTAGAGCACTTGTAAAATATGCTTGAGGCACTGGGTTCAGCCTCCTAGTCTCACACACACACGTGTGCACACGCACACGAAGCTAAGGAGAGCATCAGGGACTATATGTAGTTGGACAGTAGCTGCTTACTTTTTAATTTTTTTAGATATGAACACAGCAAGCCACTGAAACAGGAAGAAGTGACTGCTACAGACCTAAGTGCAAAACCATCCCTTGCTGCTTCCTCAAGTCTGTCATCTGAAGTCGAAGGTGAACCAGTCATCGAAATGGATACAGGCGAAGCTGAGTCAAGAAGCGCTAACTTTCCAGCCGTAGGAGCAGGTTCAGAGGACTGGGTGAATGCCATTGAGTTCGTTCCTGGGCAGCCGTACTGTGGCCGTAGTAAGTATTCTGAGGAACAAAGCTAAAGGCTAGACAGTTGTGCATCAGTTACCTGCAGTTTCCACAATCTTCCTGCTTCTAGTCTTCTTATTTAGCCTAATCCCAACACTTTTTAAGCTGGATTGCCTAGGATTTATAGGTGTGGTGAAAGAAACTGAATAGTAATAGTAATGAATTCGGAGTGTACTGAAAAACCAAAGCCCCTCTTTGTAGTGCCCCAACAACAACATGCATTGAACTGTGGTTTCATACATGCTACACAAGTGCTCCAACGCTTGGACACACCCCAGTCCTTTCATAATTAACTAGGCTTTGTTTTGTTTGTTTTCTATTCTTTGTGTTTTGTTTTGTTTTAAAGTGGTGGTAGGCATTGGTGCTAGGCATTGAATATGGCCTGGTACATGCTAGGCAAATCTTCTACCCTTCCTACCCCATAACCAGTACTTTTGTTTTATTTATTTATTTTGTAATACTGTGGAGTTGAATTGAACCCAAGGCCTTGCACATACTTTGCAAGCTCTGTACCACTGAGGTATACCCCAACCCCCCTCCCCCTTTTTTTGAGACAGGGTCTTACTAAGTTATGCAGACCCCCCTTCACCTTGAACTTATGATCCTCCTGCCTTTGCCTCTCGAGTCACTGAGATTTTAGTTGTGTGCCACTGCACCTTGCCCTACCTAGTACTTTTAATATTAAATTTCAATTACAGAAGAAATACATATGGAGCATGCCTGTAATTCCAACAGTAAGGCTGAGGCAGGAGGATAGAGTGTTCCAGGCCAGCCTCAGCTGGCTACACAGAGACCCTGTCTTAAAAAACAAACAAACAAAACAGAAACAAAGCCAGGCACACTGACGCATGCTTGTAATCCCAGTGACTCTGGAGACAGATGCAGGAGGATTGCAAGTTCGAGGCTGGAGGCAGCCTACATGATTTTGTGGAACTCTGTCTCAAGATTTGGGCTGGGATTTAGCTCAGTTGGTAGAGCACTGCGCTGCAGTCTCTGAGGTCCTGAGTTCAATTCCCAGCACCACAAAAATAGGAGAAGGGCCTGGCAATCCACTCCCAAGGCAATCCCGAAGCACTCAGCCATTGAAAACACTATGAGGGTCACTATGAGTCGGATACCGACTCGAAGGCACCTAACAACAACACAACAACAAGTGTACAGCTCAGTGGTAGAGTGCTTGCAAAGTCTTCATGAGGTCCTAGGTTCAACCTCAATGCTGCAAACAAATTTTTAAAAGTAAAAATTAAAATTAGTGATGAAATTAGTTCAATGAACTGTTTTGGAGTTTAATTACAAAGGTCTTTTTAGTTGTCAGTTACCTCATAGTTCATGTGTGTCTGCCTTATGTATTTGGGTATTTATCACCCTCTTAAAATATTTTCAGCTGCCCCTTCCTGCACTGAAGCCCCCCTTCAGGGCTCAGTGACCAAGGCGGAATCAGAGAAGGAAGAGCCCGCAGCGGAAACAAAGAAGCAGCTTTGCCCCTACGCTGCGGTGGGCGAGTGCCGCTATGGGGAGAACTGTGTGTACCTCCACGGAGACTCGTGTGACATGTGCGGACTGCAGGTCCTCCACCCAATGGACGCGGCCCAGAGGTCACAGCACATAAAAGTAAGTGTTCACAAAGATAGCTTGTCATTAGGTGTGAGAAGACATGTTTGCGCTTTGCCACGTCGTTGATTCATTTTAGAGACATTCAGTGAATTGAATGGTTACCAGTAAGTAGCACTTTTCTTCCCTGGGCTTGTGGAATGCTTTATCAAGAAGTCATTCATGCTGTCAGCCAGGCATGGTGGCACATGCCTGTAATCCCAGCACTCAGTTTCTAGAGGCTGAGGCAGGAAGATCATGAGATTGAGGCCAGCCTGGGCTATATAGTGAGATGCTGTCTTCAAAAACCCACATCCCCTAAAAACAGAAAGGAAAGGAAAGGAAAGGAAAAATAGTGACATTTTCAGCTGCCCCTTCCTGCACTGAAGCCCCCGCTTCAGGCTCAGTGACCAAAGCGGAATCAGAGAAGTAACAGCCTGCAGCGGAAACAAAGAAGCAGCTTTGCCCCTACGCTGTGGTGTCTCCAGAACCTCAGACTAGACTGTGGGAATTTTTTTTCCCCCTTGAGACAGGGTCTCACAGTGTAGTCTAGGCTGCCCTTGAATTTGCCCCGATCCTTTTGCCTCAGCCTCCTGAGTGCTGGTATTACTGGTGTGCCACCACACCTGGCTCTTCCTTTTTTTTTTGGTAACAGATTTACTGAGGTTCAAATTCCATATGATTTACTCTTTGAAAATGCACATTTCTTTGGTTTTTAGTATATTTACAGTTGCCTTTTGTCGATGGCTGAATTATATGTATTACCACATTTTGTTTTTCCGTTCAATAGTTGATGGACATTTGGATTATTTCACTTTTTATTTATTTTATTTTTTACTTATTTATTTTTTTTTTTACAATCCTGGAGTTGAACCCAGGGCCTTGTACATGCTGTGCAAGTGGTCTACCACTAAGCTGCACTCTGTCCATTTTTGACTTTTTATTTTGAGGCAGGGTCTGTTAAGTTATGCAGGCTGCCTCTGACCTTGAACTTGCCATCCTCCTGCCTCTGCCTCCGCCTCCTGAGTTTCTGGGATTACAGGTGTGTGCCACCAAGCCCAGCACAGGGGTTATTTCACCTTTTAGTCATTATGAACAGTGATGCTGTGGACATTCATGCATAAATTTTTGTGGACATATGTCTGCATTTTATCTTGGATGTATCTTTAGGAAGAGAATTGCTGGGTCTGGTAACTTTGCTTAATGTTTGGCAGTGTTTCTGCAGTGGCTGCTCTCATCACATTGCTATCACCAATGCACTGAGGCTTCTAACTCTAGGTGTTTTTTTTTTTGTTTTTTTGGTTTTTTTTTGTTTTTTCACTTTTTCTTTTTCTTTTTTTGTCTTATTTTTTCTCGTCTTGTTTTGTTTTGCAGTACTTGGGGACTGAACCCAAGGCCTCATGCATGCTGTGCAAGTGCTCTACCACTGTGCTGCAACCCTAGCCCATTTTTTATTTTTTATTTTGAGTCAGGGTCTCAGTAATTTACACAGGCTGCCTCTGGCCTCAAACTCATGATCCTCCTGCCTCTGCCTCCCGAGTTGGGATTACAGGCGTGTGCCACAGTGTCTAGCCTGACTCTTAGTTTTAACTGCACTCATGGCCTGAATTTTTTGTTGAGCAGACATTGTTTTATAAATCTTGGAGTAAATTTGCTTTTAATAATCATTTCCATCTCTGTTTAATTATCATCTGATTGTGGGCAGTGAAACAACGTAGTATAAGATAGCTACAGCATGACTCCTACTTTCACAGCATACTACTTGTGTGAATTCAGGTTAAACCTCTATAAATCTTTGATCTGTATATTGAGGGTAGTGTGTCTATGTTTGAAGATTATTTTTAAGAAAGCAGATTAAGGAAAAAGAAGGAAATGTAAGTAAAATGTTAAGTGGTTATGTAGGATAATGGGAAACTTCTGTTTATGCGTTTTATAGTTAGTATAATCATGATTCTCATAGTTTAAAAAAAACTGCAGTGTCCACATGAAAACTCATATGCAAATGTTTATAGAAGCATTTTTTGGCAGTGTTGGGTATTGAACCCAGGGTCTTGGACACACAAGTCAAGTGCTTTGCCCCTGAGCTACATCCCCAGCTCTTTTCATAGCAGCATGAGTTGTTGTAGCCTCAAATGGAAATGGATAAAGAAAATGTGTATCCATCAAATGGAATATCACTCAGCAATTATAAGAAACAAAATACTAGTATATGCTATGACACGGGTAATCTTGAAAACTTACTAAGTTGACAAAGCCTGTCTCAAAAAACCACAGCATTGGCAAATGCACAGGTGAATGGTTGCCAAGGTCTGGGGATTTTGAGAAAAAGTGAGTTAATGGGTATGGTTTGTTTTGTGTGAGGGGGTTAATGAAAACATACTAATATTAACTGGTAATAATTGCACATCTCTATGTACTAGAAATGACTTACTAAATGAGTGAGTTGTATAATGTGTGAATTATCTTAGTAAAGATTTTTAATTTTTTTAAAGGAATATGCAAATAATATGCCTGGTACAAAATTGTCACCTAATAAATGTGTGGTTTCCTTCACCTTTATTTTCTGACAAGGTTGAAATTAGGGCCTTCATCCTAATTACATTGTCCATCTAGAAACCAGAAAATCAAACTTTGTGTGAAAAACTGTCTTTAATGTGGAGAGCCACAGTTCCTGACATCGTAGTCGTCCCCATTTGCTCTTGGAGTATTGCGGGGTTCTGTAGTGTCCTGGCACCCGTGTTCAGTTGTGAACGTGAACAAAACTTACTTTCAAGTCAAACTGATAGCACAGTCATCTTCACAGGATGATTCGATTTGCTGAGCGTGAATCTTCACGGCGGGGTTCGTCTCGCAGAATTCCAGTGACGTCACTTCTTGTCTCTCCTTCCTTGCAGTCTTGCATCGAGGCCCATGAGAAGGACATGGAGCTCTCCTTCGCTGTGCAGCGCAGCAAGGACATGGTGTGTGGCATCTGCATGGAGGTGGTCTATGAGAAAGCCAACCCCAGCGAGCGCCGCTTTGGGATCCTCTCCAACTGCAGCCACACCTACTGTCTCAAGTGTATTCGCAAGTGGAGGAGTGCTAAGCAATTTGAGAGCAAGATCATAAAGTGAGACTCCTCCCCAGTCTTCGTTCGTGCTTTCTGTTTTGGGGAAGAATTTAGTATCTTGTGCCAGCTTTCAACCAGATGGACCACATTTAAATGCATGCATTTTATCTTGAAATGGGGGCATTCTAATTGGGATTTCCTCCTTGTATTTTAGCTAGCTGCTAGGTCAGTTGGTCTATCTACTTTTATTTGAATGAGGGAACCCTGTGTATCAGTTAGTAGAATCTTCGTGCTGTTTCTGGGGAGATTGTGTTTAATGGATTAGCCATTTTAGGCTCTAGGAACAAGCTTACCTAGCTCTGAATGTCTGTTTCCTGATGTTTTACATTTTCCCCTCTCCTATTCCATCCATGAAGCTAGCCAATAATCCACCATCCTTTAAAAGACTGTTCTCATAACTGAACAAAAACTACGTAATCTAAAACAGAGCAAAGTTACAAGAAATAAATTTATTTAAACGAAAGAAAAGGAGTCTGTGTGAAATGTTGTTTTTTTTTGGTTTTTGGTTTTGTTAACCTGAGTTAATTATTATTATTATTATTATTTTTTAAATGAAGTGGCTAGCCATTGAGTTGGAATTATAAAGAACTTTAGCTTGCTTTCCAAGAAAGGGTCAGTTGGGTGACTGGGTGAAACCCTTTCAGGAAGTGCCCGTGGGCCTCCCAGTTCAGTCTTTAAGTCTGGAGGAGACACACCAGGGTGTGTCTTGAAGCGTGGGTCTGTCTAGGGGAATTTGCACTGCAGCCTGTTCATTGTTTCCCAGGTCCTGCCCGGAATGCCGGATCACATCTAACTTTGTCATTCCAAGTGAGTACTGGGTGGAGGAGAAAGAAGAGAAGCAGAAACTCATTCAGAAATACAAGGAGGCAATGAGGTATGAGCACTGCAGCCTTTTTTCCAGCCAGAGCCCAGGCACCTGGGGTCATTTTGGAAAGAACTGTGCTGCCTGATGCACTCCTACCTCCTTCCTGCCCTTTCTTTTGCTTCCCAGTACAGTTTGCTTTGTCACCCCTGATACCGCTTAACCTGGGTTGTTTCCTGCTATAACACAGTCCTTAGGTTGCATACCTAGGACTGTGTTATAATGATGTCTCTGGTGCTGGTAGCTAAAGCCTGTGACGGGGTCTACCTCATTTCAAGTCCGTGTTATAGCGTTCATATTCTTGTGTGTTGGCTTTCTAGCTTTTCACTCTACGGGATCTGCGACACTAGAGCTGGTAAACAGCATAGACTTGAACAGGGAATCTGTTTTCTACTTAGTGTCTCATGCATTGAATGACACGTTTTTCAGAACACACAGTGGGGAGGGATGTGAACAGACATCCTGCTGGTGTTTACCCCTACCTGTTTAAAGAAACCCTGGATGATAATCAAATACAGGCCTGAAGTCCACTGTGAATAAGGGTTGCGATATTTTCCTTTCCAGCAACAAGGCCTGCAGGTATTTTGATGAAGGACGTGGGAGCTGCCCATTTGGAGGGAACTGTTTTTACAAGCATGCCTACCCTGATGGCCGTAGAGAGGAGCCACAGAGACAGAAAGTGGGAACATCAAGCAGATACCGGGTAACTCTCACTGTTTTTTTTTAAAGGGGAAATACCACCGTGTCACTTGAGTCCTGCGCACATTGGGGTAGGGGAAGAAGATTAACATTCAGGTCTGGGCGTGAAACTAGAGAATTAAAGGAAGAACTAAACCTAGAAAACTGGGAGGGATAGGAAAGGAAGCCAGAGTACTTACAGCCCTAGGTAACCGGCAGAAAGTAACCAGAGGGGAGGCACTGGTAAGATGGACCCGCAAATAAGGTCTGGTTCGCCATCCCCTCTGGCGTGTCAGAAGGTTTGGCTTATAAACGACAGCCTAGAAGGAGCTACTCGGCAGTGCCACCCCTATCACGGCCTTGTTTTTTACAGGCCCAACGAAGGAACCACTTCTGGGAGCTCATTGAGGAGAGAGAAAACAGCAACCCGTTTGACGAGGAGGAGGTGGTCACCTTTGAGCTGGGCGAGATGTTGCTTATGCTCTTGGCCGCAGGTGGGGACGACGAGCTGACAGACTCTGAGGATGAGTGGGACTTGTTTCACGATGAGCTGGAAGATTTTTATGACTTGGACCTATAGCAGCTTGGTGTGGCGTGCGAACTGGTCTGCCGAGCCTCAGCCAGTAGCTGTCCCCTGTGCCGTGTGGCAGTGTGTGTGGCTCTCCTAGGCAGGCCTCCCAACTCCAGGTGCTGTCGTGACCACTTACCCAGGGCCTGCTCCTCCACCCCTCACCTCTCCCCCACGAGTGTGTTGTTTTCTCTCTGTTCCAAAAAGTTACAGAAATAAATCTTAAAGTTAGTTGTTTTGTAATGTGACTTCAACTATCAGGCAGTGTAGGTTTGTTGCATCATCTGTTTTCAGCAAGATTGTGTTTATGGACTGCCGTGTTCTTCTCAGAGACCCCAGGTTCGAAAGTGAAAGCGCCACTCCTGCTTTGGGGCCCAGGATGGTGGTGGGTGAAGGGACCTAAGGCCCGCAGGCAGTCTTCTGCCACAGACGCAGGAGGTGGACCCTCGAGGTTTCTGGTGAAATCTGCACATCTGTGTTTTTGTTATGTTTTCTACCCTGTCATCCCCACCGACGTGCACGTGTCCAGTGGTTTTGGTCTCTTGTTGAATAGCACACAAGGAGTACTACTGGGTAACCAGAAGCAGGTGTGAGTGTGTTGAGTTTAGCACAATAGGAAAATCTTGAAAGATGACACATGGAAGAAGCAGCGGTGTCCCACCAACGCAAGAGTTTGGCAGTTGACTCCCAAGGGCCGACAGACTTGGTGTGTGTGAGCTTGAGTGAGCTGGCGAGCAGCCTCCCACCCTGCGTAGAGGCAGTATTCTTAGCCTTAGAAGACAAACTTGGTTTAGTGGTTTCAGCCTCGTGTGGCAGGTAGATCTTAAAGGACAAGGCAGTAGAGCAGTGGTTTGTTAACTTAGCAGTGCTAGCTCTATCTCTGTACTAGAGAAATGGGATTAGCCGTAGAGGTTATATCCCACGTATCAACACAAGCTGGATCTTGGACGCACAGTTGTATTTAATGTCTTACGGTCTAGCCTTTCTGGTCCAGGCACTTTTGGAAAAACCTTGGTCCTCATTTGAGGGGTTCTGTTGTCAGGTTTTTTTTGTGTGTTTTATCTTTGTGGGTATTTGCCTCCTTCCACCCCTGAGCTTTGCAGGTAGACAGATGTAACTTGAAGCTATGTTCTAAGGTGTTTATTGTAGTGGAGTAATTGGTTTGCAGTAATAAAGTCCCATTTTTCCACTGAAGGGGATGGGGTGGTAATCCACAAGACAAAGCTAAAGTTACGTTGTTAGGAGAATTCCTTTGTGGGAAATTTTACCTTTGCATTTTGTTGCTGTTTCCTAAAAGTAACTTGGGAGATGCTCCTGATTGGTCAGTCTACTGCTTTGAATCCTTGGAACCCACCCATTCTTTTCACGTTAAGAAAAAAAAACAAAGTAATTGTTGCAGAGGTCTCTGTATTTTGCAGCTGCCCTTTTGTAAGAAGCACTTTTCCCAAATAAAACAATTAAAAAAAAAGATCTGTTGGCTTTCTGTTTTGTATAATGAACTGTTTTGAAACAGAGCAGATGTCAAAGAATACTGTTGCTTTCATGGACTCTGATCAGTTCCTCAGTCACATTTCTGTGGCTGCAGATTCAGCTTGGAAAAATGGCCCCTTTTATGAGACTCCTAGGCGCTGAGTAGGCGCTGAGAAACGTTTGAGAGTGGCAGGGAAAACTGTACCATCTGGCATCATCCAACTGCTCTCCTGTTCTAGAAGCCGCAAGACTAACTCCAGCCTGCCTTGATCCAAAAAAGGCAGTGTTCCAGTACCGCGCTTCGGGCTCCCAGAGAAATCAGGAGTAGGTCACCACAGAATTGCTGTTTTGAAAGAGTAATTCTCATCATAATTCTTAAAAATTTTATTTAAAAAATTTTTATGAATAAAATAACCATTCTCCACTCCCATGGAGCACCCTCAGGTGACTTTTTTTTCTTTTAGAGCACCTGTAAAAATATTGCCTTTTGTTTTTAATGTCTATACTAAAAGTTCTTGCTGTTGAAAATGTCTCCGTGTTTAGGAAGCATGTATGAATGTTATTGTAGTAGCGGTAGTAACAGCAGTAGCTCCCTTGAGTCTGCATCCAATCAGTGTATAAGCAGCTCCTTTCCAGATGAAAGTCCACCCTCCGCTGCTACAGATCAGGCCATTCTGGGGTTCCCCAGGGGTGCTGAGGAGGCTCAGAGAGAGGCCAGATGACAGGACTATGGGGACTTAGAAGACTGTAGACAGCAGAGGCTGCTCCCTCTCCCATGGCTCCCCTGTGGGCATACCTGCATCTCCCAGGAGCGTGGTACAGGCAAGAGCCTGATGGAGATCGAAGGTGACTGTTGCAGTATTGGGTAGGTTTATGTTCTGCCGGCTCCTTTTACAGCATGGAAGAAGCAGTGGAAGCTGATCTGCATGTTAGCCTAAGTAACTGGAATGGGCCTTTCTCCCCTGTCTCGGTCTGTATTGAGAGCAAGTTCCCTTTTTCCCCAAATGGCTTTGCCTTTTGCAAAAAGAGGCGTCTCTTATTTGTGCAAAACTACAGTTTCACCTCTTTGCTCCCACCATACTTACTCAGTGATGGTTATGTCAGAGACTAATTCTCGTGGATATACTGATTATTTATTCTTTACAGATATTAAGGGGTTGAACTCAGGGCCTCACGCATACCTTGCAAGTGCTCTGTACAGAATTGCACCCCCAGTCCATTTTTGAAATTATTGATTTTTTTAGTACTGGGGGATTGAACGCAGACCCTCAGGCATGACTTGAAAGCACTCTACCACTGAGCTGCACCCTCAGCCCGTATTTTTACTTTACCTTTTTTTTTTTCTCCCCTTTTGAGATGGTGTCTTGCCAAGTTACACAGGCTGCCTCTGGCCTCAAACTTGCGATCCTCCTGCCCCTGCCTCCTGAGTTGCTAGAATTTCAGGCATATGCCACTGTGCCTGGCCTTTTTTTTTTTTTTTTTTCCCTTCAAGTTTGAGTCAGGGTCTTGCCATGTTGTGCAGGCTACCTCTGACGAACTCGCTGCCCTCCTTGCTCCTCGTGCGTCACTGGGATTATAGGCGTGCACTACTGTGCTTGCCTAAGACATACTTATATTTTCAGGCTGGAGAGTTATAGCTTAGTGGCAGACAGAGTGCTTGCCTAATCTGCTCAAGACCCTGAGTTCCCTCCAGCTGCACTGCTTTCAAAACAAACAAGTTCAGAGAAAAAGACCAAACAAATCTGCCTAAGAGTTTGGGGAGGAGGCCTAGTGCGGGTGAAGGTGTTGGTGGTCACCGTCATTGGTGCTCAGTCGGCTTCCTGGTGCCTGGGCCGGTCATAAGGCCCATCTCATTTTTTTCACCTGATGTAATGGGAGCAGCAGTGACCGGAACCATTTCCAGACAAACGTTATTAAGAGCCTATGCACATTTTACCTCATTTCCCCCTTTTCTGTGGCAATTTGTTTAGAGAAGGCAGCTGTTCTATAGCCTGCGTCACTCTGAGAATCCTCAGCTGACCTGTGAAGGACAGGGGACTTGAGCAAGAAATAAACCTGTTTGTGTGTGAGGAGAGCCACTGAGATTTTGTATCTTTCTCTTATTTATTTTTAATTTTATTTTGTTTACTGCTAGGGTAGAGCACAGGGTGCTAGGGTAGAACACAGGGTCTTGGGCATGTTAGGCAAGTGCTCCACCACTGAGCTGAGCCCCCGGCCCATTTTTTAATTTTTTAATTTTTTATTTTATTTTATTTTTTTCGGCACTGGGGGTTGAACCCAGGCCCTCGTGCTTGCATGCTCTGCAAGTGCTGGACCACTGAGCTGCACCCTCAGCTTTTTTTTTTCTTTCACTTTTTGAGACAGGGTCTCGCTAAATTACGCAGACTGCCTCTGGTTTCGAACTTGCGATCCTCCTGCCTCTGCCTCCCAAACCGCTGGGATTACAGGCGTGCGCCACTGCACCCAGTTCCCTATTTTTTTATTTTTGAGACAAGGGCTTGCCGAGTTGTGCCTGCTCCCTCTGGCCTGGAACCTCCTGCCTCCCCATCCGGCCTCAGCCTCCGGGTCTTCTTGGGTTATAGGTTTAGGCCATGGCCTGAGCACCCAGTTGAGATTTTGTATCTTTTTTTTTGTTTTTTTTTTCCCACTGTGCTGGGGATGAAACCCAGGGCCTTAATCCTTGCTAGGCAAGTGCTCTACTGCTGAGCTACACCCACAGCCCTTGAGACAGTGTATCTTTTTGTCACAGCATAATAACCTGTCCTGTGTTAAAATGACCTGTTTAAAGAACTTAACTGTCCCAGGGAAAACTAGAGGTTTTTTGAGATAAGGTCTTGCTGTGTTTGTAGCCCACGCTGTCCTTGAACTTGCATCAGTCCTCCTGCCTCAGCCTCCTGAGTGCTGGGATAAGGGCCTGGGCTACAAAGTACAGCATGAAAACTAAAGATGTTTGTTGTTATTGTTGTTGTTGTTAGGTGCCATCGAGTCGGTATCCGACTCATAGCGACCCTCATAGGGTTTTCAGTGGCTGAGTCCTTCGGGATGCCTTGGGAGTGGATTGCCAGGCCCTTCTCCAATTGCCAGGAGGTGTTTAGGATTTCAAACGTTCACTTATTTTAATAGTCTTTTATTTTTCTTGCTTGCTTGTTAGGTGCCGTCGAGTTGTGTCCGACTCATAGCAGCCCTCATAGGGTTTCAATGGCTATTTCAGGATTGCCTCTGGAGTGGATTGCTACGTCCTTTCCCTTTATTTTTCTAGGCACTTCTATTTGAGATCAAGTCAAATTGTAAAGTGATCAAATAAATAGTATTGAGCAAACATAAATTTTATTTATTTATTGTATTGTGTGTGAAACCCAGGACCTTGAGAATGCTAAGCAAGCACTTTACCACTGAATTACATTCCCAGCTCAGCAAGTTTTATGATTTAAAAATTGATAAATGGTTAGGAGAAGAGTTATTAAAAACTCAAATTGAATCTCAAGTACTTGGGAGGCTGAGGCTAGAGAATCATCACTTGAGTTTACAAGTTCAGTATCAGGCTGGACAACATAGACCCCATCTCAATAAAACACAACAAAAATGAAGACTAGGGTGTAACTCAGTGGCACAGTGCTTGCCTAGCATACGAAAAGCCCTAGGTTCAATCCCCAGTGCCACACATACAATTACTTGGTTTTTGGCCCTACCCTTCAATTATAAATATTCCTAATGGACATATGTGTGTTTTCTTTTCTTTTTCCTTTCCCCCCCCCCTTTTTTTCTTTTTCTTTTCTTTTCTTTTTTTTTTTTTTTTCTCCTTTTGTTTCTGGTGTTTTTTTTTTTTTTGTTTTTTGTTTTTTGTTTTTTTGTTTTGTTTTGTTTTTGTGGTTGGTGGTACTGGGGTTGATCCCAGGGCCTCGCGCTTGCATGCTTTGCAAGTGCTAGACCATTGAGCTGCACCCCTCCCCCCTTTTTTTTTCTTTACTTTCTGAGACAGGGTCTCAGCTAAGTTACGCAGGCTTCCTCTGGTCTCTAACTTGCGATCCTGCTGGCTCCGCCTCCCAAGCTGACGTGCGCCACCACGCCCAGCTTCTGTGGATTTTTTTGAGCCGAGGTTTCACTGTGTAGCCCAGGCTGCCCTTAAGTCAATCCTCCTGCCTCAGCCTCTTGAATGCTGGGATTACAGGCATGCACCACCAGACCTGGGAATGTGTATTTTCTAGAAGAATGAGACTGCTGTGAACTTGTGAAATATGTCTGAATCATTTGTTCAGTTCTTGTAAACAAGCAGCTAGAAGATAAGTTTTTCAGTGGCCCTTACGCTCTGAATGCAGTGTCTGAGGGTCTCATGTGCTTGGGTAGCCAATGTGATTTCCTTGTATTGGAAAAAGAACTTTTAAATACTTAGTAGTCGGTCCTTTCTAACTTGTCACATTTTGCAGTGACGGACACACTCTCACAGTGGCTATGTTTATTAATTCTTCTCAGGGTCTAGGATGTAACCCACTTTTTTTTTTGGCGGTACTGGGTGTTGAACACAGGGCCTCACACATGGAAGCTTTGCAAATGCTGTACAACTGAGCTGCACCCCCAGCCCTTTTACTTTTTTGAGACAGGGTCTCACTAAATTCTGCAGACAGCTTCTGGTCTCAAACTTGCGACCCTCTTGCCTCTGCCTCCCGCGTTGCTGGGATTACAGGCGTGCACCACTGCCCGGTAATGTAACCCACCTTTAACTGGTTTACCTTTTAGAGAAAGGAAGACCTCTGTAGTAAATGTATTTTTGGTTGGTTGGTTTTCTTGTGCTGAAGATCAAACCTGTTGCCTCAGAGCATGTTAATGAACGTGTTCTAGCACTGAGCTATACCCCGCCCCTGCAATAAATCCTTTCAACAAAACACTTACTACTTTTGTATTGAATAACAGAAAGAGAGCCTATGCTATTAATAGAAACCTTTCTTTTCTTTTTTTCTTATTTTGGAGTCAAGGGCGGCCTTGAACCTGTGTGGCTTTTTGTGACTAGTCTATGTGTCTTAGCGTAATTTCTGGGTTCGTCCATGTTGCAGAACGTTGTTATTAAGTATCACTGAGTCAGGTCTGACCAGCAACCCTCAGGGTTTTCAATGACTGATTGTTTCAGGACTATTTTGGGGGGTAGTGGACTACCACATCCTTCTCCCTTTTTTGTAGTGCTGGGGGTCAAGCCCAGGGCCTCAGAAAGCACAGAGCAGCACTCTACCAACCAAACTAAATACTGCCTTAATTCATTTTAGTTGTTGCATGATATTCCATTGTATGGATCTACCACACTTTTATTTTGCTTTGTTTCTCAGTACTGAGGATTGAACCCAGGGCCTTGTGCATGCTTGGCAAGTACTCCATCCCTGAGCTCTCACCCCCATTCATTCCCTTTTTTTTTATTTTTTATTTTGAGACAGAATCTAAGTTGTGCACGCTGCCTCTGGCCTGGAACTTGTAATCATTCTGCCTCCACCTCCTGCTGGGATGATAGGTATGTGTCACTGAGCCTGGGTGTATTTTTGTTTAGTTTGGTTTGGTTTAGGGTCTTTTGAGACAGGGTCTTGGTATGTAGACCAGGCTTGCTTGGAACTTGGTATGTGGCCCAGCCTGGCCATGCATGAGCTTATGGTCCTCTTGCCTCAGCCTCCTGCCTGCTGAGATTACAGGTGTGGAGCACCACACCTAGCCTGGATAATACTACGTTTTGTTTATCTATGAATGAGATGGATATTGTCATTTCTCCTTTTTGGCTATTGTGAATACTATTGCTCTGAACATTCATGCACAGGTTTTTGTGTGATACTGTATTTTCAGTTCTATTTGGTACATACCTGGGAGTGGAATTGCTAGGTCATATGGTAAATCTGGGCTGGGATTTATTTTAACTCAGTTGGTAGAAGGACACTCTGCAGTCTCTGAGTCCCAGGCTTGATTCCCAGCACTGCAAAAATGGGAGAAGGACGTGGCAATCCACTCCCAAGGCAATCCTGAAACAATCAGCCATTGAAAACCCTATGAGGGTCGCTATGAATTGGACACAACTCGATGGCACCTAACATCAGCAACAATAATGGTAAATCTATATTTAACATTTTGAGGAACTGCCAAACTGTTTTCTAATTCCACCTGCAAGAGTTCCTACTTTTTCTACATTCTTGACAACATTTGTTACCTTCTTTTTTCTCTCTTTCTTTTGTGGTACTGGGGTGCTGAACGCAGGGCCTCACACATACTTTTGTAAGTGCCCTACCGATTAGCTGCACTCCTAGCCTCTTTTTGTTTTTTATCTCGAGACAGGATCTCACTAAGTTACACAGGCTTCTGGCCTCAAATGTGCAATCCTCCTGCCTCCGCCTCTTGAGTTGCTGGGATTGTAGCCACATGCCACCACTCCTGTAGGAGGGTGTCTCATTGTGGCTTTGACTGTATCATTTCTGTCTTCTTGGCCCAACTGGAATTTGGTTCTCCCCTGAAGTCATTGTACCCCTAGAATCTTGCCCCCAGAAAGACCTCTTCTGTGGTAAAACCTTTCCACACTCTTGGACCATCTGTGTTATAATTTCAAGTCTACACCATTTAACCATACTGCTGTCTTACGGTGATAACTTGAACAATGCTTTATCAGTCATTTTCCCAGCCCTCTTATTTGATCCTCAGAGCATGGTTAAGGCTGCTTTGAGTCTTATTTCATACATGAAGAAACCAATGGTCAGAAGTTCACTAACTCAGTGTCAAACTGTAGGTGATTGGCTGACAGCTTTGGACTCAGTTTCTTTATGTAGATCTGCTACTGTTTGTTGCCCATCTGGACCTCTGTCCTATTTCTGGGTGGCTTTAATAACAAAAGTCTACTGTTTCTCAGTGTACTGACTCCATCAGTTGTTCTCTGTGGCTTTAACATCTGTTTTCTTTTGACCTTATGGAGCCCTGAACCAGGACTTGTGTCGATCCTGGCTCATCCTCCCGAGTGCTGGGATTATAGGCCCACGCCACCATGCCCAGCTCAATTGAACCTTTTGATCCAAATAAACATCATAATTAAAAATAATTAGGGAGCCATTCCTCCTGGCTCACACCTGTAACCCCTAGCACTTGGGAGGTGGTGACAGGAGGATTGCAAGTTTGAGGCCAGCCTGGGCTACCCAGTAAGGCCCTCTCTCAAAAAAGTAAAAAAAAAAAAAGTCAAGTGCAGTGACACATGCCTGTAATCAACAGCTACTTGGGCAACTGAGGCAGGAGGATTGCAGATTTGGGGCTGCCTGGGCTATATAGTGAGTTCCAGGCCATGCTAGGGAACTTGGCAAGACCTTGTCTCAAAAATTATAGTGCTGGAGATCTACTCAGTGGTAGATAACTTGCCTAGTGCAAAGTTTGGGGTTCAGTCCCCAGTACCTACCCCCTGCACATACAAAAGAGACTTAAAGTGTAAGAAATTGAGTTTCAGGGCACGGGGTGTGCTCAGTGGTAGAGCATGGGCTTAGCATGCACATAGACCTGAGTTCGATCTGTAGCACCAAAAAAAGGAAAGAAATTCAGGGTCAGGTATATACTTTGTTCAAATCCTATAGGCTATAAAGATAGCAAAAATATACTGAGTGTTTGGTTCTTTAATGTTTGAGATGATTAGTGCATTTACGTGTCTGCTTGCTTATTGTATTGTTTGTATATAGCAAGTAGTGATACAGATGTGGAAGTGTCCTTCTAGAGCAGTGTTTTTCAGTTTTCTGGTTATGACACATTAATGGTTTTGGAAAACATTTTAGTAGGTCATAGGCAACATTTAAGAAAATGAGCTGGATGTGGTGGTGCATGTCTATAATTCCAGGACTTTTAAAGCAGGGAGGGAGGGGGAGAGAGAGAGAGAGAGAGGGAGAATGAATAAAGAAAAAGAAACGAATAACATTTTAGAATGTATCCATGATAAGAAGGGTAAGTTTTAATGGGCAGAAATATAAAATGATATAAAATGTATTTATTGATACAGATTGTATTTAAAAGTCTAGAAAACACTGCTACAATAGCCTATAATTTTATTTTTAAAAAATGGAAATTCGGGGACCAGAATGGAAATGTCCATAGAGACATGGAAGTTCTGTGGACCACTGCATTATAAATTTTGACACTAGCACAGAGCCAGGCATGGTTGTGCACGGCTGCAATCCCAGCCCTGGAGAAGCTGAGGCAGGAGGACTGATGCAAGTTCGAGACCAGCCTGGGCTACATGGCCAGACCCTGTCTCAGAAAACAAAGCAAAACAAAACAAAGACACAGATGAGCACAGAGAGGAAGGGACGGGTACTCTTCACACACATGGTGGCTGCTCACACCTTTCTTGTCATAGCAAGTTTTATTACGGAAATAGGACAGAAAATCTCAGAAAATGTAATACCTAAAGAATCCCGTGTGCTCAGCAGAATTCTAAGATGATCCCTGTGACCCTTGCCCAAATGTCATCCCTGCTTCTTTGTGGGCAGAACTGTGAATTCGGTGGGCACCACCACTCCACTGACTGTTTTCATCATATGCCAATGGAAATGAGCCTGGGGAATCTGGGGCGCCCTTTGAAAATAGAGGGTTTTCTCTGGCTAGTTGCAGAAGAGAAAGAGGGCTGACTTATGCTTCGGCCAGCCAGGACAAAAGGAAACAGCTGTGTCGCGTATTGCCTATGGGGCCCATGTGGCAAGGAGCTGTGGGCAGCTTTGTCAAGCTGGCAGGAACACAGGCCTCAGTCCCTCAACCACAAAGAAATGAATTCTGCCCACAGCTAGTGAGCTTGGAGCCCAAGCCTGTGATGAAAACCACAACCCTGCCTGACAGCTTGCGGTCAGTCCCAGGAGGCTTTTGACACAGGACCCAGTGGAGCTGCCCTGGACTTCTGACCCGCACATGCTGGAAGATAGTCATGTGCCTATTTAAGTCACGAAGGCTGTGGTAATAGAAAAGTCATATATCCTGGAATAAGATTTTGGTCTATATAGTTTTTTTTTCTCTAGTTACATATGTACTTTTCTGTGTATAATAGAATACTTTTTCTTTAGTGCTGGGTGCGGTGGCGCATCCTTGTAATCCCAGCGGCTCAGGAGGCAGAGGCAGTAGGATAGCAAGTTCGAGACCAGAGGCAGTTTGTGTAATTTAGTGAGACCCTGTCTCAAAAAAAGGGGAAAAAAATAATGGGCTGGGGGCACAGCTCAGTGGTGCAGGACTTGCAAAGCATGCAGGCGCAAGGCCCTGGGTTCAACCCCCAGTACTGCAAACAACAAAAAACAAAACAAAAAAACAAAAAAAAAGCCTTTCTCTTTAATCATTTTTAAAGCTTTTTTGTACAGTGAACATTTTTCACCTCATTAAAGTTTTGTTGTTGTTGTTGTTGTTGTTGTTGTTGTTGTTAGGTGCCGTCGAGTTGGTATCCGACTCATAGCGACCCTCATAGGGTTTTCAATGGTTAAGTGCTTCAGGATTGCCTTGGGAGTGGATTGCCAGGCCCTTCTCCCATCATTAAAGTTTTACCACACGTTTAAAAGTGTAAGATGGACCAGGGGCAGTGGTGCACACCTGTAATCCCAGTGACTTGGTGGCGGAGGCAGGAGGATTTCAAGTTCAGGCCTAGAGGTAGCCTGTGCAACTTAGTGAGATCCTGTCTGAAGTTAATTAAAAGGACCTGGGTGTGCAGCTCAGTGGTAGAGTGCTTGCAAAGTATGTGCAAGGTCCTAAGTTAAGTCCCTCGGTGCCATTAAAAAAAAAAAAAAAGTCTGGAACTGGAGAACCCTGTAAGTGATTTAACCCAGACCCAAAAAGAGAAATATTGCTTGGGAGACGGCTCAGTGGTTAAGTGCTTGTAAAAGGCATGCATGAGGCCCCAGGTTCAACTCCTCAGTATCACGAAAAGAAAAGAAATACCGTATGTTCTCACTCACATGGGAGCTTAAATCTGACTTAAAGGAAAAAAAAACAGATTTAGATATATAAAAATGAACAATCGTAACTGTCTAAGAATGGAAAATACAAGTAGACCAGAAGGAGTTGGGAGGGGAGCAGCAGTTGGGAATGGAGGTTAGGGAAGAGGGAAAGGGAGGGGAAACAATGCAGAGGGGTAAAGAGGGAGAGGAAAAACTCAAAGTACAGGATGCGCCTATATGAATACATGAAGAAAACGGAAGGAAAAAAATCAAGCATAATATGATTGTATGTGATACTTGTTGCATATAAAAATTCCTACTTTTGTTCTTTAGTTCATACTGTTCTGTAAAATATGTAGGGTGGTAAATGTGTAAGTAAAATTGATTTAATAGTTTCATAATGGATATAGCAAGTGACTTATTACTCTGTACCCTATGACCATTTATAAATAAAATGTTTAAAAAATTTCTAAGGCTAGGGCTATAGCTCAGTGGTAGAGAGCTTGCTTAGCATTCACAAGTGCCTAGGTTTGATTTCCAGCACCACAAAACACAATAAAACCCCAACACTTCAAAAAAGTTGTACGAAATTTAACAATTCCTATTGTTGAAGATTATTTGGATGTTTTCACTATTACAACAGTGCTGTTTCACCCAAATTCATGAGGGATTCTTGAAATACCCAGAAGTTGTCTCCCTGGTATTAAGGAAACAAAACAAAGCAACATTAAAAAAAAAAAAACCTTTGTTTTTGTGTACCAGCCATTTCTCTATTACATTTTCATTGCAAAAGCTTTTGCGTAAGAGATTGCTGCTTGTGATTTTTTAGTAGCTAACATTTATTGAGTATATACTGTGTTCTGGGCACTTTTCCTAGCAGGTCACGTGGCTGGGAACATAGCTCAGTGGTAGAGTGCTTGCCTAGCCTAAGCCTGGCCCTGGGTTCCATGCTAACACTGGAAAATAATACAGGAAGAAGAAAAGAAGGAAGGAAAGAAAGACAGCAGTTGATATAATTTCCATTTAATCCTTTCAGCAATCCTGTGAGGTAAGTGGTATCACAGTGTTACCTTGGAGGAAACGGAAACAGGTTACGTAGTTTGGTTCTGGTTTTGCAGTTGGTAATCTGTGGTGTAGCCTTCACACTGGGACTGGATCCTCATCATCCATCAAAAGCGCACCGCCAAAGGTCAGCAGTGGCAGGCTTGCCAAATTCATGAACTGCTTGAACCTTGCTCATACTCTCAATCAATCTCTCTCTTTCTCTCTCTCTCTTTCTCTCTCTCTCTCTCTCTATCTCCTTCTCTCTTTCTCTCTCTCTCTCTTTCTCCCTCTCTCTTTCTCTCTCTCTCTCTGCAGTACTGGGGGTTGAACCCAAGGCCTCACACATGTAAGTGCTCTATCACTGAACTGCACCCCCAGCCCCTTTTGATTTTTTATTTTGTAACATGGTCTTGTTGTGTGGTCTGCCTCTGGCCTTGAACTTGAGATCTTGCTGCTGCAACTTCCCAAATCGTGGAGATTGTCAAGTATGCTCCATGATTCTCACTCAGCTTGTTTTCCTCAAACTTCAATGTGTGTGAATTTGTTGTTGCTGTTGTTTTAAAGACAAGGTCTCCCAATGTGGCCCAGGCTGGCCTTAAACTCATGGTTGTCCTGCTTCAGCCTTGTGAATGCTGGGAGTACATTTGTGCATCACCACACGCTAGCTCTTTAATGTTTACAGTAATTTTTCTCAAACTATCATGGTGAAGGACAAAGTTGTCTTTTTTTTTTGGTGTGTGGCACTGGGGGTTGAACCCAGGGCCTCACCCTTCCATGCTTTGCAAGTGTTGGACCACTGAGCTGCACCCTCAGCCCATTTTCTACTTTTTTGAGACAGAGTCTCGCTAAGTTATGTAGGCTGCCTGTGGTCTCAAACTTGCGATCCTCCTGCCTTCACCTCCCGAGCCGCTGGGATTACAGGCGTGCGCCACCGCAACTGGCTCCTTTTTAAAGAATTTATCATCATCATTTACTATTTACTTATTTTTGCGTGGTACTGGAGCATTGAACCCAGGGCCTCAGGTATGCTGGACAGTGCTCCACCATTGAGCCCCCAGCCTCCAGCTAGGGGTTAAACCCAGGTCATCGAGCTGTACCACTGAACCTATATATCCCCAGCTGTCACCATAGAACACTCTAAGCCACTTCCATGTTGGTTATGACGGTAGGAATTCAACACTAATCAGGACACAGTACTTACTCTAACAAGGAAGTTAAAGTTGATTGGACATCACCTAAAACAATAATGACAATACCTGGGGTCACGCCATGGTTTTCCTCAGTCCTGGCCTTTTATTGAGTTCTGGTCTGTATCTATCTGCTGGGGCACCATGCTGTCACCTCGTCCTCATGGTCAAAACCTGAAAAGCATCCTTTCCTCAAATTCTGCCCAACCCCTTCATGCTATATCTATGGCATCATCATCCTCAAAATTCTTAGGGACTTCTTGCTGTCTGCAGAACCAGAGTCAAATCCATCCACCTTTATTCTGCAGTCTTCACAATCTCACATGGGGCTGGAACTATACCTCAGAGGTAGAGCCTTTGCCTAGCACTCAGAAGACCCTGGATTCAGTCCCCAGCACTGAAACTAAACTTTTTTAAAAAAAAAAAACAAAATACCCGCCCCCCTCAACCCATTTGTTGTTGTTGTTGTTGTTGTTAGGTGCCCTCGAGTCGGTATCATAGCGACCCTCATAGGGTTTTCAATGGCTGTTTCGGGATTGCTTTGGGAGTGGATTGCCAGGCCCTTCTCCCATTTTTGTGGTGCTGGGAATTGAACTCGGGACCTCAGAGACTGCAGCGCAGCGCTCTACCCACTGAGCCAAATCCCAGCCCTCAACCCATAAACCCTCACAAATCCCCATGGCGTTCTGGCATACCAATAGAAGCCCTACTGCCTGTCTCCACTGCTTTATTTTCACTCACTACCCCTCTGTCAATGTAGCTGGTCCTTTCTGTGTGCCCTGGGATTCCTCAACATCCCAATCCCCCTAAGACACTTTTCTCAGATGTCTGCAGCCACCCTGATATTCCTCACCACCCCATCAACTGCTATGTTACTCTATCAGTTATTGTGACCATTAACCATGCAAGGTCATTTACCTTTTGGATATGTGAGCTTCCTTTCTGCTAACTATTGAATTCTTTTATGTAAACTTGTGAGTACTTCTTTTCCTTATTTCGTAAATCCCCTAGGACAAAGTAGACATAAGATTTAAACTGAGCACATGGTAAATAAGCTTTGTTTGGTTAGCAAATACTGCCAGAAAGTAGTGGGCTTCTTTGTCATTTCAACTTCTGGTTTAAATCTCTGTGGTAAGGCTTTGGATTCAGAAGTTTTGATCTGGTAGGAATGACATAGATTAGTTCTAATCTAATGGTTCCCAAATGTCTGTCTGTGGATTGGCTCATGAGACTTGTGCTTGTGAGGAGACTTGTTAAGAGGTATAAATTATGGACCACTCTCCAGGCCTGCAGAAGCTTATCTCCAGGGCTGGGGCCGAGGGATCTGTATGCTTAGCAAACTAACATGGCCCATCAAGTACCCAGACAGGATGGAGATGCATTCTCTAGTTCAGTCTCCTAATTTTCTAATTCAAACAAAGGTCCCGAAAGTGGAAATGCCTTGCGAGATTCGTATTGTAAAGTGCTCAAATAAACCCCTAGCGGGGGCTTTCTACATAATAGCTACATCAGATATGTTGAAAGGTTCTGGAAAGTGGGGCTGAGGATATAGCTAGGTGGGAGAGTGCTGGCCTAGCATGCATGAGGCCCTGGGTTCAAGGTGTGTGTGTGTGTGTGTGTGTGTGTGTGTGTGTGTGTGTGTGTGTGTGTGTGTAGGGTCTTGCTGTGTAGCCCAGGTTGGCCTCAAACTTACAATACTACTGCCTCAACCCTTTTAAGTGCTTGGGATTACAAGTGTACATCACAGGGCCTGGGGTTTTTTTTGTTGTTTGTTTTGTTTTGTTTTTGTTTTTGTTTTTGTTTTTTTTGTTTTCCCTAGTGCTTGGATGGAACCTATGGTTTTAGATCATTGGCTCTGCCACTGAGTTGCATCCCCGACTCAAGTGTGCAAGTCTTTTTTTTTGGGGGGGGGGAATTTATGTGCATTATGGTTTCATACAATGATAGCAAAGATTGTTGTGTCTGTAAGTACATCAGCATCATCAGGCATTTCTAAAAGAGTATGGGAACAGGGATGTGAAATCTGTACTGTTAATAAACTCAGGTGGTGAAATGCAGAGGGCATGACTCTGTCCTCACAGGACTTACAAAACCATCCCTGGCGACAGTAAAAGTCTCAGACTGTACTAAGATACATTGACTTTTTACAGCTCACAGTGGTGTTCCCTATTTATTCATTTTATTTTAGGGTGCCTGGTTTTGAACCTGGAGCCTTGCATATACTATAGGCAAGTGCTCTTGCACAGAGCTGCATACCTGGCACTGTTTAAGTTATTTCTTATTTATGCTGAAATGTTGCTTGAATTTTAAAATAACCCAAATTTCAGTTTAGAAAGAAATCAACAGTAACATTTAGGGAGGCACTTTTTTTTTTTTTTTTTTTTTTGAGATAGGCTCTTGCTGTGTAGACCAGGCTGGCCTTGAACCTGTGTTGATCTTCCAGCCTCAGCCTCCTGAGTGCTAGGATTACAGGTGTATGCCACCATAACTGGCTAAGGAGGAATGTTTTTGTAACATATATACTCTGAACTGTGACCACCTAGATTCTGGGCTTCAAAAAAGAACTGGTAGCTGGATATCATGCCACTCACCTGTAATCCCAGATACTCAGGTTGAGGCAGAAGGATTTCTTGAGTTCAAAGCAAGCCTGGGCAAGACCTCTCAAAAACAACAAAAAAATTGGTTTGTTTTTTTTCCAAGTGTTATACATTTATTATTATTATTATTATTATTATTATTATTATTATTATTTGCGGTACTAGGGGTTGAACCCAGGGCCTCTCGCCTGCATGTTCTGCAAGTGCTGGACCACTGAGCTGCATCCCCAGCCCATTTTTTAACTTTTTTTTTGAGACAGGGTCTTGCTAAGTTACGCAGACTGCCTCTGGTGAACTTGTGATCCTCCTGCCTCCGCCTCCCAAGCTGCTAGGATTACAGGCATGCACCACCGCGCCCAGCTACATTTTATTTTTATAATTGGAATTTTATTTCTAAATTAGATGACATTTCAGGCTGTTTTTGCAAGCAACTTTCTTTCTTTTTTTTTTTTTTTTTTAATTTTCTTTTTATTTTTGTGTGGCACTGGGGATTGAACCCAGGGCCCAGTGCTTGCATGCTCTGCAAGTGCTGAACCACTGAGCTGCACCCTCAGCCCATTTTTTTACTTTTTGAGACAGTGTCTCTCTAAGTTATGCAGACTGCTTCTGATCTCGAACTTGCGATCCTCCTGCCTCCGCCTCCCGAGCCGCTGGGATTACAGGTATGCCACCGCGCCCAGCTCCCAAGCAACTTTCTAAAGAAAAAAAAAGGAAATAATTTTTAATCCCAATAAGTGGAAAACTATTGAAAATAATCATCATGTCATCTCATTTGAGTATTGGTCTTTCGATTTCTAGAAAAGCTTTGATACACAGTATAAGAACTTTTTTTTTTTAGTATAAGAATTTTGATAACCAAATGTGTGCTAGCTTTCCACCACTGTAATGAAATACCTGAGATAATTAATTTACAAAGAGAAAAAAATTGCCAGACACAGTCCCTCACACTTTTAATCCCAGCGACCTGAGATCACAGGTTTGAGGCCTGAGGCAGCCTGAATATAGTGAGACCCTGACTCAAAATAAAAAATAAAAATACCACCAGGGGTGCTGCCCAGTGGTATAGTACTTGAAAAATATGTGCAAGGTTGAGTTCAGTCCCCAAGTACTGCAAAAAAAAAAAAAAAAAAAAAAAAAAAAAAAAAAAAAAAAAAAAAAAAAAAAAAAAAAAAAAAAAAAAAAAAAAAAAAAAAAAAAAAAAAAAGGAAAAGAAAAGAAAGAAGAGAAAAAGGTTTTTTTGGCTTATACTTTTGGAGGTGCAAGTCCAAGATTGGGTGGACCTATTACTTTGGGCCTCTGGTCCGGTCACTGAGTGATCTTGGTGGGTAGTGTGTGGGAGAGCAAAACCATTTAAATCATGAGCCAGAGAGCACTAGAGGAAGAGAATGGGGCTGAGGTTCCAAAGTCCCTTTTGAGGACATATCCTCAGGACCTCCTAGCAGTACAACCCTGGGAATCAAACCTTTAGCACATAGGACTTTGGGGGACATTCAATGCCCAAACCATAGCAAGATGCAACTTAGATCAGGTGAAGAGCAATCTTTGGGTGATTCTGCAGAATCACTACCTGTTACTGTGTTCTTTATTAAATTTGTACATTGGTCTTAAGCAATTTTTTTCCTCTCTTCTTTTCTCTTCTCCTCTCTTCTCTTCTCTTCTTCTTCTCCACTTCTCTTTCCTTCTCTTCCCTCCTCTTCTTGCCTCATCTTGCCTAGTCTCTTTCTCTCTCTCTCTCTCTCTCTCTCTCTCTCTCTCTCTCTCTGCCCGCTTTCTTTTTGTGGTACTGAGGGGCTGAACCTAGGACCTTGCACATACTTTGCCAGTGCTCTACCTCTGGTCTCCACCTACAGCCTATTTTTTATTTTATTAATTTTGAGTCGAGGTCTAGCTAAGTTATGTAGGCTGCCACTGGCCTTGAGCTCAGAATCCTCCCATCTCCACCTCTTGAGTCTTTGGGATTTTAGGTGTGCACCACCACCCAGTTAGCTGTTCAGCAATTATTTTTGAGTATAAATTAAAGTGTATTGTTAAGAATAAAAAGAAACTGATGCCGTCAGAGCAGCTTGCAGTATTCTGCTAAGTGGCAAAACAGCTGAGTCTTTTGAACATTTGCACATGTTCACTCAATTGATCACAGCTATTTTTATCAGCATACAATATAATGGGTTTCATAACTGCACTTTCTGCAATTGTGTTGTGTACTTTGCTCTTATCCACCTTCTGCTTTTCCCCCTTGTGTCTCCCTCCTTGCTCCAAATAGTCCTCTTTTTACTTTCAGGTCTTATATGTTTTGTTTCCAATCTACCTTCTGCATTTGAGAGAGAACATGCGGTATTTCTATTTCTGAGTCTGGCTCACTTTACTTGGTATGATGATCTCTACTTCTATCCTTTTATCTACAAATGACATAATTTTGTTCTTCCTTACTTGTTGTTGTTGTTAGGTGCCGTCGAGTCGGTATCCGACTCATAGCGACCCTCATAGGGTTTTCAATGGCTGTTTCGGGATTGCCTTGGGAGAGGATTGCCAGGCCCTTCTCCCGTTTTTGCGGTGCTGGGAATTGAACTCGGGACCTCAGAGACTGCAGTGCAGCGCTCTACCCACTGAGCTAAATCCCAGCCCCTATCTCGTTCTTCCTTACAGCTGAATAAAGTTTCATAGTGTATAGAAACCATATTTTCTTATCCATTCATCTGTTGATGGGCATCTGACTTTACATTTTGGCTATTACGAATAGTGCGGCAATGAACATGGAAATGCAAAGCGTCTCTACGGTATGTTGACTTAGATTCCTTTGGGTACACATCCAGGAGTGGGAGCTGGATCATGTGGTAGTTTTGTTTTTAGTTTCCTGAGGAACCTCCGTACTTATTTCCATAATGGCTTTATTTGTTTACAGTCCCATCAATAGTGTATAAAGATTTTTTTGTCTCCACATCCTCGCCAGTATTTATTGTTTTGTTGATGCTAGCCATCTGACTGGGATAAGATGGAATCTTTTTTTTTTTTTTTTTTTAATGGTACTGGGGGTTGAACCCAGGGTTTCTCGCCTGCATGCTCTGCAAGTGCTGGACCACTGAGCTGCGCCCTCAGCCCTTTTTTTTTTTTTTTACTTTTTGAGACAGGGTCTTGCTAAACGCAGACGGCCTCTAGTCTCGAACTTGCGATCCTCCTGCCTCCGCCTCCCGAGCCGCTGGGATTACAGGCGTGCGCCACCACGCCTGGCCAATGGAATCTTAATGTAGATTTGATTTGCATTTCCCTGATGGCTAAGGATGCTGAACATTTTTTCATGTGTTTTTTGGCCATTTTGAAAACATGTCTCTTCAATTTGTTTGCCCATTTATGGATTATTTGTTTCTTGGTGTTTCTTTTCTTTTCTTTTCTTTTCTTTTTTTTTTTTTGAGGGTTCTTGATGTATTCTAGATATTAACCCCCATCAGATGTATAGTTGGCAAGGATTTTCTCCCATTCTGTGGGCTTGCTCTTTATTGTTTCCTTTGCTGTACAGAAGCCTTTTAATTTTGTGCAAAAATCTTGTTTGTTCTTGCTACAATTTCCTGGGCTATTGGAGTCCTTGTTAGAAAGTTCTTGACTATCTCTATATCTTGAATTGTTTTCCTCTAGCATCCTCTCTCTCTCTCTCTCTCTCTCTCTCTTTTTTCCAGTACTAGGGCGCAAAACCCAGGGCTTCTTGTATATTTTGCAAGTGCTCTACCAGTGGGCTGCACCCTAGGCCCTTTTGCATTTTTTATTTTGAGTTAGGATCTTGCTAAGTTATACAGGTTCCCTCTAGCCTGAACTAGTAATTCGCCTGCTTCCACCTCCTGAGTTGCTGGGATTGTAGGTGTGTGCCACTACACTTGACTTTTCTTTAGTATTTTCAATATTTCAATTTTTTGTTTTGTTTTGTTTTGTTTTTGTTTTTGTGGAGCTGGGGATTGAACCCAGGGCCTTGCACATGTTAGGCAAGTGCTCTATCCCTAAGCTACACCCTCAGTCCCCACTATTTCAGGTTTTACGTTAAGGTGTTTGATCCATTTTGAACTGATTTTTTTTTTTTTTAACAGAGTGAGAGATAGGGATCTAATTTCATTCTTCTACACATAGATATCTAATTTTCACCAGCACTATTAATTGAATAGGCTGTCTTTTCTCCAGTGTATGTTTTTGTCACTTTTGTCAAAAATCAGGTGGCTGTAGCTGTATGGGTTTATTTCTGGGTCTTCTACTCCATTGGTCTACATGTCTATTTTTGTGCTAGTACCATGATGTTTTTGTTACTATGGCTTTGTAGTATAATTTGATGTCAGATACCGTGACAGATACCGTGTCAGATACCGTGATGTCAGATACCAACAAAACAACAAAACAGGGGTCAGATACCCCTGCATTGCTCTTTCTCTTCAGGATTACTTCAGCTTTTATGCTTCCATATGATTTTTAGATTTTTAGGGTTTTTTTCTGTTTCTGTGAAGAATATCATTGGAATTTTGATGGGGATTGCATTGAATCTATAAATTGCTTTCCAAAGTATGGCTAGTTTTACAATATTAACTCTGCTGATCCACAAGCAAAGGAGGTCCTTCCATCTTCTAGTGCCTTCTTTTCTTCATTGAAGTTTTCATTGTAGAGATCTTTAACCTGCTTGGTTAGATTTACTCCTGGTTTTGTTTTTTCTATTATAAATGGGCTTATTTTCTTGGCATGTTCATTATTGGTGTATAGAAATGCTATTAACTTTCAAATTTGATTTTGTAGCCTGCTACTTTGCTGAAAGTACATATTAGCGCTAAGTATGAGTCTTTTAGGTATAAGATCATATCCTCAGCAAACAGGGATAAATTGACTCCCCCCCCCCCCCCCGTTTGCATCCCTTTTATTTCTTTCTGTTGTCTTATTGCTATGGCTTAGATTTCAATCACTATGTCGAGTAAGAGTGGATAAATGGAAGCCTTTGTCCTCTTCTTGATTTGAGAGGAAATGCTTTCAGTTTTTCCCCATTTAGTATGAAGCTGGCTACAAGTTTTTCTTATATTTGCCTTTATTACATTGAGGTATGTTCCTTCTAGTCATACTTTCTTCAGAGATTTTATCATGAAAGGATGTTGAACTTTGTCAAAGACCTCTTCTGCATCTATTGAGATGGTCATGTGATTTCTGTCCATGAGTCTAGTTATGTTGTTGTTGTTGTTAGGTGCCGTCGAGTCGTGTCCAGCTCATAGCGACCCTCATAGGGTTTTCAATGGCTGACTGTTTCGGGATTGCCTTGGGAGTGGATTGCCAGGTCCTTCTCCCTGGGTCTAGTTATATGCTGTATTAAATTTACTGATTTTCATATGTTAAACCATCCTTGCATCCCTGGAATGAAACCAACTTGATCATGGTGTATGATCTTTTTTATTTGCTGTTGGATTTGATCTACAAGTATTTTATTAAGAATTTTTCCATCTATTTTGATCAGAGAAATTGGTCTATAATTTTTGTTATTGTTGTTGTTGTTGTGTCCTCATCTAGATTGGTATCAGGGTGATACTTCACAGAATGAGTTTGAAAATATTCCTTCATTTCTATTTTAATGGAATAGTTAGAGGAGCACTGGTGTTAGTTCTTCTTTAAAGGCCTGGAAAAATTCAGGTGTGAATCCATTAGGTTCTGGGCTTTTCTTTATTGGGGACTCTATTACTGTTTCAATTTCATTGCTCCTTATAGATCTGTTTAAATTACTTACACATTTTTGATTTAGCTTGGTAAGTCATATGTGTTAAGGAATTTATCCATTTCTTCTAAATTTTCTGGTTTTTTTGAATATAAGTTTTCAAAATGATCCTCTGGATTTCATTGGTGTCTGTTGTAATGACTCCTTTTCCATCTCTGATTTTATTTATTTAAATCTCTTTCTTTTGGTTAGTTTGGGTAGAGGTTTGTTGATGTTGTATATCTTTTCAAAGAACCAACTCTTTGTTCATTGAAACTTTTTTTTTGTGGTACTAGGGGGCTAAACCAAGAACCTGTGCATATGTTATAAGCTCTCTGCCACTGAGCTGCAACCCCATCCCCTTTTTTACTTTTTAAATTGAGACAAGGTCTAAGTTACATAGGCTGTCTCTGGCCTTGAACCTGTGATCCTATCCCCCTGCCTCTGCCTCTCAAGTTTCTGGGATTATAGGCATGTGCCACCACATCTGGCTTCATTGATTCTTTCTTTTAGTCTCCATTTCATCACTTTCTACCCAGATCTTCAGAGTTTCTTTCTGCCCACTAGTTTTGACTTTGACTTGTTCTTGTTTTTATAATGACTTAAGGTATAGCATTAAATTAATTGAGTTTTGGGGAGGTTTGTTTTTTGGTACTGTGGGGTTTGAACTCAGGGTTCTACGACTGAGTTGCACCCTCAGCTCATTTTTTTTTTTATTTTAATTTTGAGACAGGGTCTCACTAAAGTAGGCAGGCTGCCTCTGGCTTGGAACTTCTGATCCTCCTGCCTCCATCTCCTGAGTTGCTGGGATCACAGGCATGAACCACCATACCCAGCTTTTCAGTTCTGATTTTTTGATGTAAGCACTCACTACCTTTCCTGTATCCCATAGGTTCTGGTAAATTGTGTTTTCAAAATTCATCTGATCTTAGGAGTTTTTAAATTTCCTCCTTTATTTCTTCAATAACTCACTGATCATTCAAAAATGTGTTGTTCAGTCTCCATATGTTTGTATAGTTTTTGTTGTTTCCCTTTCTGTTGTTTTATTTATTATTGTATAATAAGATACAAAGAATGATTCTTTTTTTTTTTTTTAATTTGTTGAGACTTTTGTTGTGACCTAAAATGTGTTCTATTTTAGAGAAAGTTGCATGGGCTACTGAGAAGAATATGTATTTTGCTGTTGTTGGATGAGATAGTCTGTGTCTGTTAAAACCATTCAATCTATGGTACAGTTTAATTCTGAAGTTTTTTTGTTGACTTTTTTGTCAGGATGATTCATCTATTGGTGACAGTTGGGTATTAAACTGTCCCATTATTATTATATGTGGCCCAATCTGTCTCCTTATGTCCACCAGTGTTTATTTTATGAACAAACAAAGGTGTACTAATGTTTGGTGCATAAATATTTACAATTGTTATGTCTTCTTGATGGATTGTGTCCTTGCTAATATTATGAAGCAACCTTCTTTATCCCTTTTGACTGATTTAGGCTTAATGTCTACTTTGTCAGACATTGTTATTACAACACCTGTTTTTTGTTTTGTTTTGTTTTATTTTTTGGTTTGTTTTTGTTTTTTCTTTGGCTTCCCCATCCTTGGTAAGTTGATTTCCATCCCTTCCCTTTTAGTCTCTGTGTCTTTTCCGGTGAGGTGTGTTTCCTAGAGACACCAGGTGGTTAAATCTTGGCTTTTAATCCAAGCGGCAAGTCTCTGTCTTTTAACTGGAGCATTAAAACCACTTACACTGGAGGTTACTATTGAGAGGAATTTGATGTTTCTTGTAATTTTCTTGGTTGTTTTCCTAGTTTGTTCAAGTATTAATTGTTCTTTTCTTTCTCCTGTGTTCATATTAGGTGTTTGCTGCTCTACGCAGTTGCTTTTTACTTCTTCCTTAGCTCTCATCTGTACGTATGTTCTTTCCTAAGCTCTTGTATTTGTGTCTCTTCCTTATTCCTCTACGTGTAGATTTCCTTTTGCAATGCTGGCTTAGAGGTCATGAATTGTTTAAGTCTGTGCTTATCTTGGAAGGTCTTTATTTCTCCATCAATTTTAAAAGATAGATTTGCTGGATATAGTCTTGGTTGGTAGTTTACTATATATTCTTGAATCTAATCTGCATCCTTTCAAAAATTTTAAAGGCCTACAAAATCATATATGGATTAGAATCATGTGGAGATTGAAGCTGGGTTGAGAGCTCTCAGCTCCAAATCCAATCCACATGCAACTCTAATTCCACATATGATTTTTTAACCCTCTAAAACTGTTGGAAGGGTACAGATTAGATTTACTTTCAGGTTTTGGAATATGTCATTCCATGTTTTCCTGGCTTTTAGAATTACCACTGAGAATTTTGTAGTTATTCTGATGGATTTGTCTTTGTAAGTGAGTTGGTATTTTTCTCTTGCAGCTTTTAATATTGTTTCTTTGTTCTGTAGTCTTTAAGTGTATTTGTCACGGAGAAGTTCTTTTTCAATCATGTCTGGGGGTTTTAAATGCCTCTCATGGTTGGATGTCCAGTTCTTTCCCAAGATTTCAGGAATTTACTGGTATAATTTTATTAAATAGCTTTCCTATGCCCTTAGTTTTCTGTTTATCCTTTTTATCTCAGCTCCTTCTTCTACCCCATAAATTCCTATGTTTGTGCTGCCTCTCTCTCTCTCTCTCTCACTCTCTCTCTCTCTCTCTCACTCTCTCTCTCTCTCGATAGTGTCTTGCTATGTTACCCTGGCAGATCTGGAACTCACTGTGGTGGCCAGGCTGGTTTCAAATTTGTGTCACTCCTCCTACCTTAGCTTCCCAAGTGCTGAGATAACAGTTATGTACCACCACACCTGGCTTATGTTTGGTCTTTTGATCTTGTCCCAGAATTCTTGGAAGTTGTGGTCATGTTCCTTTATTTCTTTTCTTTATTGGTATCTTAATATAGTATTTTTTTTCACCTTACTTCCATCCCTTATATTCTTTCTTCTGTTTTACCTAGTCTACTGGTGATGCTTTCACTGTGTTTTTGACTTTAAAAAAAAAAATTCCAACATTTTTATTTGTTTGTTTTTAATCTCAGTTTCCTTGCTGAATTTCTCCTCTATTTTTCTGACTTTGTCTTCTACATTGGTGACTTTCTTATTTAGGTCCTCAATTGACTTTTGAATTCTTTGTCTGACATTTCAACTACTTCAGTATCTTGGAAATCAGTAATTAAAGAGTTATGATCTATTGGAAGAGACATGTTGCCTGGTTTATTCGTGTTTCTTGGGGTTTTGTTTTATGATTTGTGCACCAGTTGGTATGGATATCTCTTCCAGTTGTATTTGGGGATCTTCTTAGCAAGCAGCTTTCTCTTTGGAGCTCAGTGCCCGGTACCATTTGGGGAGGAAAAGAAAAACCACTGTAACAGGTAAAATACCAGGCTAAGTCAGATATAAAAATAAACTTTAAATCAGTTAAAGGCAACTACTACACCACCAATGACCATAGAACAGAAAATGGCAAAATCATGTAGAGGAAGCTATCTGTACCTTGAAAATGATTTAGGGTAAAAGTAAAACATAGTAATTGCATGAAATAAAACAGGAGAGTAGGGAAAGGAGGAAAAGAAAGAAGCAGCAAGACAAAAAAAGAAAAAGGAAAAGGAAGAAGAAGAACGCTGGGAAGAGGGAGAGGAAAGAGCAAGAGATTTAAAAATGTGATTGTACAATAAAGAAAAAACATGTAAACAAAATTAGATAAACACTTTGTAACTGGTGGGATTTAGCTCAGTTGGTAGAGCGCTGTGCTGCAGTCTCTGAGGCCCTGAGTTCAAGTCCCAGCACTGCAAAAATGGGAGAAGGACCTGGCAATCCACTCCCAAGGCAATCCTGAAACAGTCAGCCATTGAAAACCCCATGAGGGTCGCTATGAGTCGGATACCGACTCCATGGCACCTAACAACAACATTGTAACTGGTGGGCAGGCAGGTTCCCACATGTGCCAGAGACTCCCCAGTTTGTATTCCCTGGGATGTTAATGCCTAAGCTAAGAGCTATGTCCAGAGTGCACTGGGGAGCCGGGAAAGCAAACGGGGCGCTGAGATCTGTACTGGAGAATTTGTTTCAGTGCTTTCACACCTTGCCCCACATTAAACATTCTGGGAGAGGGAAGAGGCTTCAGAGATCAAGTACTCTGCTGTCACTGAGCTTCAGAGTTCTAAGTCTTTTTTTTTTTTTCCCCCCCTGTGGCAGGGGGTTGAACCCAGGAATGCATAAATACTTTGCAAGCACTCTAACACTAATCTGCACCCCCTGTCTATTTACTTAATTTTTATTTTGAGGCAGAATCTTGCTAATTTTTGCAGGCTGCCTCTGGCCTTCAACTTGTGATTCTCCTGCCTCTGACTCCCAAGTAGCTGGGATTACAGGTATGCACCACCATGCCCGGCAGACTTGTAAATCTTACACGCAGTGAATTATGAGGCAGATAGCTACCTCCAGAAGCTGAGATGCCGGATGACTGCAGCTAGGGGTTGTCAGTCTCCACAGCCCTCCTCAGGAGAAGGAGTCAGCTCCTCCCCTCAGGAGGTGGGGCTACAGTCCACCTCACCTGAGCCTCCAGGTGCCTGACCTTCTCAGTGTGCCCTGCATCACCTTCCCCCCTCTATCACTGCCTGCCCCAGCTGTGTCCCACACTGGGGTTGTGGCAGTTGCCTCTAGCCTTCCTGACCTGTGCCTCTTTCATATTTTCAGTCCCTCAAAGTTGCTCAATCTCATACAATATGTTCCCAACATGGGACCTGGTCCCAGCCCTCTGGGACATGGAGCATGACGAAACAAACCTCTTCTGCAGTGCTAACCCTTCAGTCAAGAAGAGCGAAATCCCCCACATGGATCCAAAGTTGCAAAGACTCTGGGCTTGTCTTGTGGGACTTCTGGTCTCTTATCTGGGGCTGTTTGGCTTACCTTTCAGCTGAGGCTTCTGTTTCTCCTCCTCTTCTGGGGAGCCATGGCTGGAGCCGGGCCCTGCTCACCACTGGCTGCATAGCCCTGCTGTTCTCTGTGCTTTGAGTCTATCCTACCTCCACCTTTGTGGTCTCTGCGCTTTTCCAGGTTTTGTTTTCTTTGGAATAGAATCTATCCTTTCTTATCCTGACTCTCTTTTTTCACCATGTTGCATGGAGGCAGCTTCGATTCTATCATCTCACCCCTGGAAGTCCCAGATGCAATTTTCTGATCACAACTCTTGAACAGATCCCATATTGATTTTTTTTTTTTTTTTTTTTTTTTTTTTTTTTTTTTTTTTTTGTGCAGTACTTGGAGGGCTGAACCTGGGGCCTTGCACATACTTTGCAGGTCCTCTACCACTGAGCTGCACCACCAGCCCATTTCTTAATTTTTGCCTTGAGTCAAGGACTTACTAAGTTATGCCGCTTGCCTCTGGCCTCAAACTTGTGGTCCTCCAGCCTTCATCTCCTGAATTGCTGGGATCACAGGTGTGCAACATCACATGTGGGCCATGTTGATATTTTTGAAAATAAGAAGTTGGCGCTAGCCGTGCGTGGTGGTGCACGCCTATAATCCCAGCGGCTCGAGAGGCGGAGATGGGAGGATTGCAAGTTCGAGACCAGAGGCAGTCTGAGTAATTTAGTGAGACCCTATCTCAAAAAGCAAAAAAAATGGGCTGGGGGCGCAGCTCAGTGGTCCAGCACTTGCAGAGCATGCAGGCGCGAGGCCCTGGGTTCAACCCCAGTACCACAAAAAAAAAAAAAAAGTTGGTGCTGGGTGTGGTGACTCATACCCGTAATCCCAGTGACTTGGGAGGTGGAGGCAGGAGGATCGCAAGCTTGAGGCTAGAGGCAGCCCACATAATTTAGCAAGATCCTGATTCAAAATACAAAATGAAAAATGGTTTAGGAAAGTACTTCCTGCCCTCCTAGAGCCCTTGCAAAAATATATGCAAGGCCATGGGTTCAGCCCCCCAATAATGGGGCAGGGGAAAGAAAGAAAGAAAAAACAAAATTGAAGGTGACTACCGCAGGGCATGGTGGCACACGGGAGGTGGAGGCAGGAGAATTACAAGCTCGAGACTAGACGCAGTCTGTGTAACTTAGTGAGACCCTGTCTCAAAAAGTAAAAAAATGGGCTGGGGGCGCAGCTCAGTGGTCCAGCACTTGTAAAGCATACAGGCATGAGGCCCTGGGTTCAACCCCCAGTACCGCAAACAAACAAACAAAAAAAATTGAAGGTGACTCTATTATGCCTTTGATGATACGAGTCCCCAGCACCTCTTTCCAATCCCCGATGTGTGCACACCATCTGCACTGTGCAAGCAAGCGCCGTGGGGTGCTTGCTTTGCCATCTTCTCCCACAGCCTGTGCTTCCCTTCCCATACCGCAATGGTAGGTAGGACTCAGCCTGCTTTGCCCAGCTCACCATGCAACTTGTGTGGGTGGATTACAGACTCTATGTTGTCTGCGCTTAAGAGGAGGTGAGCATGGCCTGGGCCTGGCACATTCAGGCACAGCTTCTCCCCAATTCCCCTGCAGTCAGATGCCTCTAGTTCAATCTACCCAGTCATCTAAATAATACCCATCTCCTCCCACAGCAGCTGTTATGCTGGGAGAGCCACACAACGTAACATCAGAGGCCACTGAGATGTATGAGGGTGTGTCCTAGACTGGGGATTCTCTCTCTCTCTCTCTCTCTCTCTCTCTCTCTCTCTTTCTCTCTCTCTCTGTCTCCCCTTCACCTCTTCTGCGTGCAGCTGTGTATAGCAGATGATGGAACCCAGCTGTGATACGGGCAATGATCTGAGAGGGCATATAGCATAATTGCTAAGAGTAGGTTCTGGAATCAGATTGCTTGGGTTTGCCTCCTGGCTCTGTCACTGAATACTGTGTGACCTTCATCTGTGTCTCACATGCTCATTTGATTTCTTTTTTTTTTGGGGGGGGGGGCTAGGGATCAAACTCAGGACCTTACACATGCCAGGCAAGTGCTCTACCACTGACCTTTACCACAGCCCTCATTTCCTAGTTTTAAAAATAGGAATTATATGCTGGGTGTGGTGGGGAACGCCTGTAATCCCAACACTGGGAGGCTGAAGCAGAGGGATCAACGTGAGTTCAAGGCTAGTTTGGGCTACATAGTGAGACCCTGTCTCAAACAAGAACAACATAAAAAAGGAAATATAAGGCCAGGCGTGATGGCACGTGCCTGTAATCCCTGTGCTCAGGAGGCTGAGCCATGAGGATCGCAAGTTTGAGGCAAGAGGCAGCCTGTGCAACTTAGTGCACAAAACTCAAACATTTTTTAAAGGGATTATAAGTAGGACCTATTTCAAAAAAATAGTGGACAAGATGGATTTAATATGCTGGGCACAGAGGAATTGCTGTATGTGTTTGCCACTATTATTACTGAAGTGGTCTTATCATTATTCCTGCTCATAGACCTTCTTAGTGACAGAGTGAGAAGAAGATTCAGGAACAATTCATGAACAATGAAATGTTAACTACAAGATTTCCTCACACATGGAAATGCATCTGACGCCAGGAGATAAATGAAAATAGTTAGGTGCTTTGTAATTTTTTTATTCTTCCGAAATGTCCCTTTTGGGACTGAATTTCACATAACGCCCCTGTTACCTGCTATACAATGTCCGGGATGTGAGAATAATGCCATAGTTCCATTTTTCCCAGTTTGCCCTTGGCTGTGTCTGTCTTTGAAGCAAAGGCTGCCTCTGATGGTTTTACAGGGTAGAGATGAGCCTGCCAGGCTTCAAAAAAGCCCGTGTCTCTCTTTATAGCAGACAAGACCTTTGTGTGCCCTCATCCAGAGAAACCACTCCAGTCTGCAGGTCTTAGGGTTCCTTTCAAGTGTATACTAGAGGTTTCTGTTGGAGCCCTGTCATTTCAGCAGAAGCCCACGATGGTTAATGAGAGGGGGGTGTACTCCAGTGACCCCGGTCTTACATGTGTAACCTGTGGGGAGGGCTGTTTCAACTCTAGATCATCCCTCAGAGCCGACAAGGTTTCAGAGTGGTGGTGGAGACCCACATGCAGAGAAGGCAAAGGGAATCGGTGTGAATCCACAGGGCACATTTCTTTCTTCAAGTTGCTGTGCTCTTTCTTTTATGGCTGTAATTATTTGGAACATTTGTTTTAGTCTTCCTTAGATTGTTGAGTGATCTGAAGGTTCCTCTGCCTGGTGGAGGCCAAGGGCCTGGCCTCTCCTGTCGCCATGTGGGCCGTGAGCCTCGTGGCCTTGGTTTACCCAGCTGAGCAAATCTCCACTCTCAATTTAAGGGCAGTCAGTGAAGCACTTCCGCTTTTGATTTTTAATTGTCTCTTCATTTTGTCTGTCAGTTTGCCCTGCTGCAAGGGCTTGCGTGCTGCTCTGATGCTGAAAGCTATGCCACCACTATTAGATACCAGTAGGGCCACCCATGGTGGAAAGATTTCAGCTGAGCATCTGGACTAAGACAGACTAGGGAGAAGGATCCGGCAGCCCATTCCTGAAATAATTAGCCATTGAAAACCCTATGAATAGTAAAGAAACACTGTCAGATACGGTGCTGAAAATGAGCCCCTGTTTTCCAGCACTATATCTGATAGTGTCTTCGGAAGGCACTCAAAAGATGACTGGGGAAGAGTTCCCTCCTCAAAATAGAGTCAGCCATAATGACAAGAAAGGAGTGAAGCCCCAGGGACCTCCATTTGCTGATGTGGCACCACTCAAATGAGAAGGAACAACCGTAAATGTCAATTAATAATTGGAACAGCAAATGTAGGTTGTATGACTGAAGAAAAATTAGAAATCATCAGAAGTGAAATGGAGCACATAAACATTGACATTTTAGGCATCAGAGAGCTAAAATGGACTGGTATTGGCCACTTTGAATCTAATAAGCATAAGGTCTACTATGCTGGGAATGGCAAAGAGAAATGGGGTTGCATTCATCATCAAAAAAGACATCTCAAGATCTATCCTCAAGTACAATGCTATTAGTGATAGGATAATATCTATATGCCTACAAGGAAGGCCAATTAATATGACTATTAATCAAATTCACATACCCACCTCTAAGGCCACAAAAGAAGAAAGGGAAGAAAGATTTTTACCAGCTTCTGCAGTCTGAAAATGGTTGAACATACAATCAGGATGCACTGATAATTACTGGTGACTAGAATGCAAAAGTCAGAAACAAAGAACATGGTTTAGTAGTTGGAAAATATGGCTTTGGTGACAGAAATGAAACTAGAGATGGCATGATAGAATTTTGTCAGATCAATGACATTTTCCTTGCAAATACATTTTTTTTAACAACCTAAATGGCAACTACACATGTGGAATTCACCACATGGAACATACAGGAACCAAATTGACTACATTTGTGGAAAGAGACAATGGAAAAGCTCATTATCAGAACAAGACCAGGTGCTGATTGTGGATCAGACCACCAACTGTTCATATGCAGGTTCTAACTAAAATAGAAGAAAATTTGCACAAGTGTACAATAGCCAAGGTATGATCTTGAGTATATCCCATCTGAGTTCAGAGCCCATCTCAAGAACAGATTGATGCATTAAACACTAATGATCAAAGACCAGACAAGTTGTGGCATGATATGAAAGACATCATTCATGAGGAATGCAAAAGGTTATTAAAAAGACAGTAAAAAAAGAAAAGACCAAATTACATGTCATAAGAAACTCTGAAACTTGCCCTTGAACATTGAGCAGCTAAAGTAAAAGGAAGATAGGATGAAGTTAAAGAACTAAACAGAAGATTTCAAAGGGCAGCTCCAGAAGACAAAATCAAATATTATAATGACATGTGCAAAGAGTTTTAGTCTTCCTTAGATTGTTTTAGTCTTCCTTAGATTGTTGAGTGATCTGAAGTTTTCTGAAGTTGAGTGATCAGTTTTCAGAAAACTGAAAATGAAGAACACACTCTGTTTTTCTCAAATTTAAAGAATTGAAGAAAAAATTCAAGCCTTGAGTAGTAATTGCAAAGGATTTGATAGGGAAAATACTAAATGATGCAGGAAACATCAAAAGAAGATGGAAGGAATATCACAGAGTCATTATTTCAAAAAGAATTGGTGGATTATCAACCATATCAAGAGGTTGTACGTGATCAGGAACGAATGGTACTGAAGAAAGAACCTTGAAAGAATTGGTTAAACACAAGGCTCCAGGAACTGATGGAGTACAAATTGAAATGTTTCAACAAACACATGTAGCACTGGAAGTGCTCACTTATTTATGCCAAGAGATTTGAAAACAGCCACCTGGCCAACTGACTGGAAGCGATCTATATTTGTGCCTATTCCCAAGAAAGGGGATCCAACTGAATGCAGAAATTTTCGAACAATATCATTAATATCACATGCAAGTAAAATTTTACTAAAGATCATTCAAAAGTGACTGCAGCAGTATATTAACATGAACTCCCAAAAAATCAAGGATTTTATTTTCCAGGGACTACTAGAACACTGGGAAAATGTCCTCCTTTGCTCCATTCCTAGGTGCTCTACCTTTAAACATCAAGCGAAGTATCTAGTCAGGCAGCAAGGTGCATGCCTGTAATCCTAGAGATTCTGGAGGCTGAGGCAGGAGGATCAAGAGTTCAAGGCCAGAGGCAACCTGTGCAACTTACCAAGACCTTGTCTCAAAATAAAAATTGAAAAGAGACTGAGGTTTCCGCTCAGTGGTACAGCAATTGCTTAGCATGTGCAAAACTCTAGGTTCAACCATCAAGGACTGCAAAAAAAAAAAAAAAAAAAAAAAAAAAAAAAAAAAAAAAAAAAAAAAAAAAAAAAAAAAAAAAAAGTGTCCAGACACCAGGTTTCAGCTCTAGCCCTCTTCTCTGACGTCTGATGAATAATCATGATGACAATGATTTCCCATTAACTTTCGAACGAGATTGGGCGCATTCAGATGGTGTGGCCACAGACTTACTTTTAAACTTGGCAAGGATTTTCATAGCTGTTCTCTCCCTTGCTCCTCACAAGAGTCCAGGGGCTGGACTGTCGTAGAGCGTATGTTCAGCACACAAGACCCTGGGTTCCATCTCCAGGACCATAAAGCAAACAAAGGACCAAAGATTTCAATGACACAATTGCATCTTGTCCACAGCAAACAGAGTCCAAAGACACGTGTCACTTGCCCCAGGACACAGAGCTGCAGCCCAGGCCCCAGCCTTGAGTCTCATACTTTGTCATCTACAGATGCCCCCTGTGTTCAAGTGTGTGTGCTGCGCATTGTGTGCCCGCCACATATTCAGCCACAGACAGCACCTGACAGCTCTGTTGTCCCTGATCAGGGCAGACTTCAGGAACCAAGTGAAGAGAAAGAGAGGGAGGAGGAAGAGGAAGGTGCTGATGGGAAGGGGCAGACATTCTGGAAAAAAGGGGTCATCTTTCAGGACTGTGGCTTCGTTAATGTTGCTTAGGTGGTGTGTCTGAGGTGAGCCTGGGAACTGTCCCTTCCCACAGCCCCTTAACACCTGTCTCCAAAACCTGGTGTGAAGGATGACTGTGCATAGGAAAATAGTTCTAATAGCCAATAGCTGTCCCATGATGGGAGGGCAGCCATCCAAATGGGTGATTGCCTGAGACCCCAGTGTGCTGCCTTCTTCCTGATGCCTTTGTCTTCCAGTGGGCTGAAGTCCCAGCATGAGGGCTTCATCCTTTTTTTTTGGTACTGGGGGTTGAACCCAGGGCCTCGCACCTGCATGCTCTGCAAGTGCTGGACCACTGAGCTGCACTGGCAGTCCTTTTTTTTTTTTTTTTCACTTTTTGAGACGGGGTCTTGCTAATAGACGGGGTCTGCGTCTGGTCTCGAACTTGCGATCTTCCTGCCTCGACCTCCCAAGCTGCTGGGATTACAGGCATGTGCCACCGCACCCGGTGAAGGCTTCATCTTTTTGGAGTTTGTGTCTTTGATTCCCATGAGCATGTGAATGAATTCCTCAGGCTGTCACTGGCGTATGACTTCAGATCTTCTCCTAGGGTGTAGGGGAAGCAGGTGGCTTCATCTCTCCATGAGAGCTCAGAGCCTGGCTGCTTTCCATAGCTAGAGGGCTGGCTGCTAAAGGTAAGGTTGGCAGGCCACTGGTTTGGGACACACACTGACAGATTGGCTGATCATTCCTTAGGAACAGAGTTAATCAATAAGGAGCAAAGACCACTGCAAAAATAAAAAGGTACCCTAAGTGAGATCATGAAAAGCGATTCCTAAGCTGGGTGTAGCCTGCAGCCATAGCCCTGTAGCATCTGATCCCGTCAGATCTCAGAAGCTAAGCAGGGTCAGGCCTGGTTAGTACTTGGATGGGAGACCACCTGGGAACACCAGGTGCTGTAGGCTTGGGAGAAGGACCTGGCAACCCACTCCCCCCAAAAATCAATCTGCCATTGAAAACCCTATGAATAGCAGAGAAGCACTTAGGGTAGTGTTTTGCCTGTTATACATAGGGTGGCTATGAGTCAGATACCGACTCAATGGCCCCTAACAACAACAACAACAAGCTGGGCGTGGTGCTGCAGGCCTGTAATGCACAGGAGGATCTGGGTGTGTGTGGGGAAGCTTCCTGAAACAGAAGGCAAGGGCTGGGGCTGACAGATCTTGCTATCACTCTCCTAGCCCTGCCTTCCGCCATGGGGGATTTATTTGTGGATGGATCCTGAAGGTTGGAACTTAAGTTCTGGCTCTTACCTAAGGTCCTCCTAGTGCCTCAATCAGGTGAGTGTCCCCTGCTCCTGGGAGCTCAGACACCTAAGGCTGATGGCCTCCCTCCTATGATGGCTGCCTACCTTGCTCCAGGAGGGGGAGCACCTCTTCCCAGTCTCCCTTATGTTTTTGTTATTATTGTTTGTTGTTGTTTTTGCAGTATTTAGGGGTTGAATCCAGGGCCTCACTCATGCTTTGCAAGTGCTCTACTGCACCCCCATTCCATTTCTTAAAAAAAATTCTTAATTTTGAGTCAGGGTCTCACTAAATTACACAGGTTGCCTCTGGCCTTGAACTTTCGATCCTCAGCCTCCTGAGTGCTAGGATTATAGGTGTGTGCCACCATGCCTAGCTCTCCTTTATATTTTTATTTAATTTGTTTAAATTTATAATTACAATTGTTAGTATTGTTATTATTACATTTTGCAGTGCCTGGGTTTGAACCCAAGGCCTCACACATGCTAGGCAAGTGCTCTACCACTGAGCTGCACCCCCAGCCCCCCTTTATGATTTTAGCTCTGAAGGTGGGGTTTACTTCATCCTCAGAAAGCACCAGTTGCTCCCCATCCACATCTTAGAGGAGGCAATACACTACTGGTTTGCTAATCACCTATGAGCCGATTTAATATCAATTCAGAGGCAACTTCTAAAGCAACAGATAATTCGAGGCTTTTGAAAGGCTTTTGAAACATCTCGCATATCCCTGTGGCCAGCTATGGAGATCCAGTCAGTTCAAGGAGGAGAAAGTGAGATCCAATTCCATCTCCCTCAGATGGTTCCTGACCGTTCAGCAAGATGGTGTTTCCGGTATTTAGGTCAACAGTTCTTGCTCCTCAAAATGAAGACCCGAGGTATGAATGTTGGAGACAAAACAATAACAGCATTTTTTTTTTTTTTTTTTTTTGGTACTGGGGTTTGAACCCAGGGCTTCGGTGCTTGCATGCTCTGCAAGTGCTGGACCACAGAGCTGCACCCTCAGCCCATTTTTTTACTTTTTTTTTTTTTTTTTTTTTTTTGAGACAGGGTCTTGCTAAATTACACAGACCGCCTCTGGTCTCGAATTTGCCATCTTCCTGCCTCCGCCTCCCCAGCCGCTGGGATTACAGGCGTGCGCAACCGCGCCCGGTTTAGCAATTTGTTTTTTCATGAAGGTTTGCCTTCTCCCTGCTCCAGAGTGTTCCATATTCCTCCTTTCTTTCCTGCTTTCCTTCCATAGTCCTTCTTTCCTTCACTACCCTCTTCGTAAAGAGAAGAAGCAAAATCCAGTCAGAAGCAGCTGAAGTGTGGGAGAGACGGAGAAGGCAAGCGGAAAAGCAACCTCGGTCCTCTCCGGTGCCTAACATCCCGGCTTCGCTAGGAATCCAGGAACACAGTGCTGTTCCCTTGCCTCGGCCTGGTGTGAATGGGGGCAAAGTGCTGCCCACCCAGGCCGCAAGGATTACGCTCCAGCCTGCAAGGCCTCGGGAGCTGCCAGGATGGCGGGCTCCCTGGGGTTTCTCAGCTGGCCTCGCGCACGTACTCAGCAAGTGCAGTGGGTCTTCTCACTGGGTCCCTGGGTCAAGAGAACCGGGCTGGAATCCAGGGGGAGGCCGTGCTGAGCGCCCTCCCCATACAGGTGCAGGCTGTTGCGCGCGATCAGCTCCTTGGCCATGAGCACGAAGACTTCATCTATGTTCTTGGACTCCTTGGCCGACGTCTCCAAGACTGCCAGGAGGCCGTACTTCTCAGCCAGCGTGCACGCGTCCTCGAACAGAACGTGCCGCTGCTCCCGCAGGTCCGATTTGTTTCCTGCAAGTGAAAGATACGCAGATAATGTTTCTCTCTCTCCTCTCTCTCCTCTCCTGTCCTCTCCTTCCTTTCCTTTTCCTTTTCCATTTTCTCTTTTCTTTCTTTCTTCCTTCCTTCCTTCCTCTTTCTTTCTCTTTCCTCTCTTTCTCTTTCCTTCCTTCTTTCTTTCCTTCCTTCCTCCCTTCTTTCCTACTTTCTTTCCTTCTTTCTTTCCTTCTTTCCTTCCCCTTCCTTCCTTCCTTCCTTCTTTCCTACCTTCTTTCCTTCCTTCCATCTTTCTTTCTTTTTTTTCTTTCTTTGTACTTTTTTTTTTTTTTTTTTTTTTTTTTTTTTTTTTTTTTTTTTTTTGAGCCAGGGTCTCACTAAGTTACTCAGACTGCCTCTGGTCTCGAACTTGTGATCCTCCTGCCTCCATCTCCCGAGCCGCTGGGATTACATGTGTGCACCACTGCGCCCAGCTCTTTGTACTTTTTTTTGAGACAGGGTCTCCCTGTGTAGCTCAGGTAGTCCTGGAGCTCGCTATGTAGAACATACTGGCCTTGAACTTATGTTGATCATCCTGCCTCAGCCTCCCGAGGGCGAGGATTACAGGCATGCACCACCATACCTGGCTATATGCAGATATTGCATCTAATAACTTAAATTGTCTTTTTCTTCAAAATGAACTTTAAAAAGAACATTTTAGTTCAGCAATAGCATGCATGCATTCATTCACAAATCACAATCGAGGGCCAATATATTGAGAATGAAACCACTAATGAATGGAAATGAAGATACTCTCTCCATTTACTCTAAGATCCTATAAGATTCTGAAGAATTGACAGCCTAAGTGTGTGGTGCATACTTGTAATCCCAGTACTCAGGAGGCTGAGGCAAGAGGATTGCGAGTTTGAGGCCAGACTGAGCTACACAGTGAGACCCTGTCCAAAAAAGAAAAAATGATATACAAATGAAATCTTACAGTTTGTAACTTGTTAAGATTGGCTTTTCTTAGCATAATTCCTTGAGATCCATTCAGATGGATGTGTGTATTGGTACTTTATTTTCAGTGTGTCAGCAGTGGTTTTTATTGCTGAGTAGTATTCCATTCTAGGGATGTACCAGTTTGTTTAACTATACACCTTTTTTAGACATTGGGCTGATCCTAGTTTTTGTTTGTTTGTTTGTTTGTTTGTTTGTTTTTGCAGGAACTTGTGCATGAAATTCTAGTTTTTGGCTATGACTAGAGCTTCTATGAACATTGGTTTTTAGGTCCTATGAAAACTTAATATCACTCAGGTAATGTAAATCTGGCCCTTTGGAGGTCCACAAGCTATTGCAAAATTCTAAGATACTGCACTTCTCCCCCCCACCCCCCAAGAGAATGCATGAAGTAGATCAAGGGAGTAGAATAAAAAGCCCAGAAACAAACTCATGTATGTATGTATATGGTACAGAATGATGGCCCCAGAGACCAGTGGTAAAAGTTGCCTAAATAGTACTGGAATAATTGGATTTTGTGTGTGTGTGGGAGGTACTAGGGGGCTGAACCCAGGACATAGAGTATATCTTGCAAGCGCTCTGCCACTAAGCAGCACCTCCAGCCCTTTTTTATTTTTTAAACTGAAATAACATCTCACTAAATTATACAAGCTGCCTCTGGCCTCGAACCTGTGATTCTCCTGCCTCAGCCTCTTGAGTTGCTGGGATTACAGGTATGTTCCATTATGCCCAGTATAATTGGCTGTTTATATGCAATATTACATTTTGTGTGGGGGGGGTGTGTGTGCATGTGGTACTTGGGTTTGAACCCAGGGCCTGTGTGTATTAAAGAAATGTTCTGCCACAGAACTACATCTCTAGGCCATAAAATTACCAATTTTTGACCCATATCTCTTACCATACACTAAAATCAATTCCAGATGGGTTGTAGATCTAAATTTAAAAGTTATAATAATATCCATTTAATTACTATTATTTATAAATAAAGCTTCAAAAGAGAATGTGAAAAAATCTTCATTAGGAAAAAAATGTCCTAACTAGGACATAAGAAGGAACAATTAAGGGAAAGATTGATGGATTAAAACAATCAAATTGTGTGTGTGTGTGTGTGTGTGTGTGTGTGTGTGTGTGTAAAGAGTCTTCTTTACAGATGTAATTATGTGTCTGTCTGTCTGTCTGTCTGTCTGTCTTTCTTTCTTTCTTTCTTTCTTTCTTGGTACAGGGAGTAGAACCCAGGACCTTGTAAATGCTAGGCAAGCATTCTACCACTGAGCTACATTCTCAGCCACATTGAGGGTCTTGAGACAGGAGATTATTCTGGATTAGCTGGGTGGACCCTAAAGGCAGTCACATGTATCCTTATAAAAGGGAGCAGGAGTCTTGACTTCACATACAGTGAAGGAGGTGATATGAAAACAGAGGCCAGCACAGAAGTGATGCGGCCAGAAGCCAACAAATGCTGACAACCGCCAGAACTAGAAGTGGCAAGGGACAGATTCTCCCTAGAACCTCCAGAGAGGGCATGGCCCTGCTGATACCTGATTTCACCCCAGTAATACTGATTCCAGACCTGTAGCCTCCAGAACTGTGAGAGAACAACTTTTGGTTGCATCACTTTGTCATAGCGGCTACAGGAAACTCATACAGATACATCCCCTCATGAGAACTATTGGCATATTTATAGCCAGTGAGGTGGGATCCCAGGGCCAAGTACTGCTTCCAGAGGAAAGAGAGGAGAGCCCATTGGAGGACAAAGAGATGTGGAGGGCTTAGGAACCCCAAGCCAGGAGTCTGATCTACCCCTCATATGTCTCCCTGACCTGTGCATTCTGACTTTTATGACATGCTCTCCCACCTGCCCCACCTGCCACACTCAGACCAGCAGTCCTGACCATCCACCCTTCCACCTTCCATGAACTTGAGGCTGCAGCCCTGGGATGAGCCAGGTACCTAGAGGAAGGGAAGGAAACAGTCCTTACTTGCTAAGTGCATTATGTCAGGCATCCAGAGACATAACGGCTTCTGCTCCAAGGAAGGGCTTCTTCAACTTGTGATGGAGGCAAGAGAGGCACACAGTATATTAAGTAATTATGCAAGCCGGGTGCGGTGGTGAATGCCTGTAATCCCAGCAACTTGGGAGGCAGGGGCAGGAGGATTGCAGGTTTGAGTCCACAGGCAGCCTATGTAATTTAACAAGACCTCATCTCAAGATAAAAAATAAAAAATAGGCTAGGGGTGCTGCCCAGGGGTGAAGCACTTGCAAGGTGTATGTGAGGCCCTGGTCCAACCCCCAAGTACCTCAAAAAAAAAAAAAAAAAGAGTATCTATACAAGAAGTTACCATTTTGAGGCCACCTGCTAAGGGCCAGGTGGGTGATACAAGTTTTTAGTTGTCTAGGTGTACAAGCCCTTCTTAGCAATCCTCCAACCCAAGAAACTCTGAAACCCTGTCTTTTTGGCAATTCATTTGACAGTAAAATCTGACCTTAAACTGGCCACTCGATACTTTTATTTGACCTGCTTTATATAATTATGCATACATTGGCTTAACTGCATACATATCAATAGATTTGGGCACAGGGTATTGGTCTAGACCCTACTGGAAGTCTTAAATAACACGGAATGCACCAGTCTAAAATCCGGTAAATTCTGATCTCTGAAATATTTGGCCCTAAGGGTTTCTGTTTAGAAACTGTGGGCCTGTAAGTATAATAGGAATTGAGGTGGAAGAGTCACCTGACATCTTAAGGGGACAAATTTCAAATGCCAAAGAAATTTATGAGATAGAACATCAGTATAATCTACCAAAAGAAGTTGGTTCCTAGAGTCCTTACTCTGATGGAGAGTATAAGAGTTAAGAAGTCAGAATAGAACAGAGGGGAAGAAAAAGATAAGGAACCGGCCATCCCCAGCTCATGATGTGCCTTGTCCACGGTACTCAGGAGTTTCTGCATTCTTTTGAGGGCAATGGGGGCTCAGGAGGATGTTCAATAGGGACATCACCAGTGAATGAGCTTCTTGTGAATGGCTGGAGGAAGTTGTTGTTGTGAGGTGCCGTGGAGTTGGTGTCCAACTCATAGTGACCCTATGTACAACAGGCAAAACACTATTGTCAGTGCTTTGCTGCTATGCATAGGGTTTTCAATGGCTCGCTGTTTTTTGGGAGTGGGTTGCCAGGTCCTTCTCCAAAAAAATATGGAATGATTCACAAATTTGCATGTCATTCTTGTGCACAAATCAATGCATGATATTCTCTTGGACAACTGGGGTCATTTGTACAGTGGTTGAAGAGCCTGAGGAGTGAACTTCTAAGAGAAAAAGAAATGTGGAGACAGAATGGGGAAAACACAGTGAAAGGGGCACAGGCACATCCATGGGGGAATACATTTGACTTTTCTGGATTCAGGGTAGGAGGGCACTGACAGAAAACAGAAAGACCTGTATGTCACCCTTCAGGATTGGGCATGTCATATAGTGGAAGCCTAAGGACACACCGAGATTGCCTTTGGGGGCATTTCTACAAAGAATTAAGAACTATGGCAGAGACAGTTGTTATGAAGGACAGACTAGGGCATAAATACCAAGAAAACTTCATGAGATTCCTAGAAATCTGTGACCTCATGGCCCTGTTTCTGTCCTCTGCCCCATCTGTTTCCCCAGAGTAGTAAGTAAGAGCAGGGCTGGCTGGCAAGGGAGGCCGTGGGCCTTGGAGAAAGGGTGTTGCTTTCCAAAAGTAGTTCCAGGGGAGGGACCTGAGCAAGGCAGCGTCTCAATAGGCTGAGAGTTCCCAGGGAAGAGCTATCGCTACTGTTTCCTGGATGCAAACATAAATTTAATGGAAAAGTGCATCAGCTCCATCTTCCTGGAGACACCTCACATGGATCAGAATAGCTCCATTCCCGTCTGTGAGATGTGACTTAATCATACCTATCTTGCCCTTCTCTGGGAGCCTCCTTTGCTGAGGTTTCCTTCTCCCCCTGGAGGTCATTGGTGTCCCTGCCCGTCTGCCCTGCTCAGGCCTTTGAGCCTTTTGCACACTGTAGCAGATTTCTTGTCTTTGCTCTACTAGGAATAACATCAAGTTCTTAGCACTATCCCAAATGCTTTATATGCGATATCTTATTTAATACTTCGGGCTGGGATTTAGTTCAGTTGGTAGAGCACTGCGCTGCAGTCTCTGAGGTCCTGAGTTCCATTCCCAGCACCACAAAAATGGGAGAAGGGCCTGGCAATCCACTCCCAAGGTAATCCCGAAACAGTCAGCCATTGAAAACCCTATGAGGGTCACTATGAGTCGCATACCAACTCGATGGCACACAACAACAATTTAATCCTTCAGCTGAATACAACCTTTGAAGCAAGTACTATAACAGCAGTTTTACAGCTGACAGAGCAGAAATTTAGGGTAAGTAACAAGCCCAAGTAGAGACAGGAAGGACAGAGAGGGAGACTGGCACCCATGCTATCTGACTCCAAAGTCCAGACATACAGACATAGCCATGTCTTCAAGTCAGCTTCCGAGAGCCCTGACATTCTGGACTTAACCAGCTATTGGCAAAAAGTCCAAAAGATCCCAATCCAATGGGGGCCACGGGGACCAAATGACATGGTGCAAATCGTGCCTCACCTATCTGAAAGTAACTAGACCAACTTACTTGGCTGGAAATGTAACCTCCACAGCCCTCAGTTTCCTCTTCTGGGGAATGAGTACGTGGTCTCCACCTGTTAGGACTGTGGTCTGGATTCGATAAAGCAACCCAGGGTACTTAGTCCAGGGCCTGGAGCCTACTGAGTGTTTTGTGAATGTCACCTGGTATAATCTTTTCCCAGTCCTATCCTGTCCTCACACCCCTGAGTGGGGGACCCTGCTCATCAGGGGGACGCTGTGAAGGGTGTTGGGAACCTGTCGAGCTGCTGATTCGCTGCTGTGCAGAGTGTTTGTTGAGGAGGGATTATGGACTCTGAGCCCCACTACTTGACGTGTCCTTATCGAAAGTCGAATCACACAAGTTTCTGATCCCAGAGGGGATCCTTGAAGGAGAAGGGGGCCTCTCACTCCTTTGCAGAACAGCTGAGGGCCCTCCAGTGAAAGCTCCCTCCTTGAGCCCTGAGGTCTCTTTACTGGTTTCAGCCCTTCTGAATAAAAGGAGAGAAATTGCCAGGTGCAGGGTTGCTCACTTGTTATCCCAGCAACTCAGGAGGCAGAGCTAAGAGGATCGCGAGTTTGAGGCCAGAGGCAGCCTGCGTAACTTAGCAAGACCCTGTCTCAAATAAAAAAATAAAGAAAAGGGGTTAGGGTTAGGGTGCAGCTCAGTGGTAGAGCACTTGCAAAACATGCATAGGGCCTTTGGTTCAGTCCCCCAAGTACCAAAAAAAAGGGGGGGGGAGCAACTAAATATGAGGGGCCTTTCCTTTGGTAGCAGACTGTGGGATCTAGGGCTTTGGGTCTGCAGCAGAAGGCAGGGGTGGGCCTGTCTAGGCTCTCTCTAGGAATAACTTGATTATTAAGTCAGGAGAGGCAGCATGAGTTATAAGTAGCATTCCCCTAAGGCTGCGCATGAGCGTGGGGCCAGAATAGGAACCAAGACAGCAAAGACAGGGGACGAAGCTCAGTAGTAGAGTGCTTGACTAGCATGCCTGAGGTCCTGGGATTCGATCCCAGCACTGCAAAAAAGAAGCAAAAACCCCAGCAAAGACATAGGGAAAAAGGATTCTAAAGCAATGTATCCTTTCTTGAGTCATGATTGTTCTTGTTGCTGATAGGTGCCGTTGAGTCAGTATCCAACTCACAGCGACCCTGCGACCCTACATACAACAGGTGAAACACTATTGTCAGTGCTTCTCTGTTGTTCATAGGGTTTTCAATGGAAGATTGATTTTTGGGAGTGGGTTGCTGGGTCCATCTCCCAAGCCTACAGCACCTGGTATTCCCAGGCGGTCTCCCACCCAAATACTAACCAGGCCCAACCCTGCTTAGCTTCTGAGATCTGACGGGATCGGAAGCCACAGGGCTATATGGCTGGAGGCTTTGAGTCATGATAGTGATAATAAATCTGCTATGTGGGCCAATGACTTTTTCTTCCAGGAAAGGAGCTGATGGGATTTGTATCATGTGACTGCCTTCCTTGTGGTCCAGGCTGGGCTCCCTATTCGGGGCCAGGCCACATTAGGCTGTTCACAGCCTGGGCCATGCTTTGCCATACGAAAAGAAGGAATGGGTCAATAGGATTCTATTCCTGAGGAGGTGAGCCGGCAGATACTGAGAGCATGAGGGGGTTCTAACACAGCAGGCAGGGGATGATGCTTGGAGACCATTCAGTTGGGGGAGCTCGTGGTGGGTCCAAGTTATCCTGATGTAAGAAGCAGCAGTGTGCTAGTGGAAATAGATGCAGGGCAGAGGGCGAGGAGGCTGGTTTACAGAGCGAAGGGGCACACAGGCCCCAAGCTTGGCCCAGTCCTGCAGCGAGGATGCTAGGGCTCTTGCTTTTTGTGGTCTTACTCTACTGTGGTCCTAGTTCCGGCTGGGGCTTCATTGCATGTTTATTTCTAGGTCCCATGGACCCTTTGCCATAAGACCCCTATTATCTGAGGAAAGTACATGAGTTATTTCCTTCAAACAAATAAACATTGTAGAAACCAATCCTACCCTGTATTAAGCACTTACCATGCAGCCAAAACCTGCTAAGCACTTTGTGTACATTCTCTCATTAAATCTTTACACTACCACCATTAAGTCTTAGTCCTATCATACAGATGAGAAAACTAAGGTTCAGAGGATAATTCATGATAGGGTTAAGATGCGCATGACTGTCAATGCCTAAATTATCTGTAAGACATGGTGTTGTTAGGTGCCATTGAGTATGTATCCGACTCACAGTGACCCTATGTACAACAGGTGAAACACTATTGTCAGTGCTTCTCTGCTATTCATAGGGTTTTCAATGGCAGATTGATTTTTGGGAGTGGATTGCTGGGTCCTTCTCCCAAGCCCACAGTATATGGTGTTCTCAGGCGTTCTCCCATCCAAGTACTAACCAGGCCCAACCCTGCTTAGTTTCCGTGGTCTGACAGGACTGGACGCCACAGGACTACAGCTGCAGGCAAGACATAGTGTAGTTAGCTCTTTCTCAGTCCCATAGATAGCCGCCTAGACTTGTGCTCCACAAGCTTTAATTTGCATGAGTCACTCTTGTATTCTGTTAACATAAAGATTCTAACTGAGCTGATCTGGGATAGAGTCTGAGATCTTACCCTGTTAACAAACTCCAAAGTGATGCTACTGGTCCATTGACCAGACTTCAAGTAGCAAGACCTCACGCCAATTTACCAAACTGAAGCACCCAAGGGAGGAAAAGCCAGCTCTACTGGCAAACCTCGAACTGCAGAGAAGTGACAGAAATGTATGGTTTTCTGAAAGTACAAAAAGATTGCTCACATTTTATGCTAGAAATTTACTCTGTGTAGTTGAAGTTTGTGTGAATTTTTTGTAAAAGATAGGCATGTTATGTACTCCGGGCTGGCCTCAAACTCTCAATCCTCTTGCATCAACCCCCAGAATGCTATGATACAGCACCACTGGACCATGACCCTGACCAGCTTTCTGTGAATTTTCATGTGGTTTGTTGTCGAGTTTCACTCAGGAAAGATCTTAAAGAGTGTAAGTAGTCATTCAATAGCCAGTCTTTTTCAGATGAGTGGCTCCCTGGGGATTTGGGGGCCACTAGCTGTTAACCTCAGTTTCTAGTAGCACTTCCTGTGTAATTTACAACACAGCCCTTGAACCTATAGTCTGTGGGAGTCTCCTCCATAGATCTGACCCACCCATCCCAGATCCCCCCAGTAAGAAACTCTGGGGTGCATGGGTATGTTGTGAGAGAGGGGGCAGGTCTGATTCTTTTTTTTTTTTTTTTTTTTTTTTGTGGTACTGAGGATTGAACCTAGGGCCTTGCACTTGCATACTTTGCAAGTGCTGGACCACTGAGCTGCACCCTCAACCCATTTTTTTGAGACAGGGTCTCGCTAAATTACGCAGACTGCCTCTGGTCTCGAACTTGCGATCCTCCTGCCTCCGCCTCCCGAGTCGCTGGGATCACAGGCGTGCGCCACCGCGCCCGGCTTCCGGGTTCTGAATTTTTGACAAGTTTGCATCACTGCATGCTGATTCTCAAGTGAATCTGGTGGGGATTTCTGGGCGACCCATCCACTTCCTGCACTTTTAAGATTTCAGGTTCCGCTGCCATGGAAGACTCACGCCAAGCTGAACATCAGCAGAGGGAACCTGGTGAAGAAAAGTTACCGCCTTGGAGAACAGCTTACCGATCAGCATAATGACCAAGTTAGCCGCTCCGTATTTCTCTATCTCGTGAATCCAGTGCGGGACGGACTCGAACGTGGACCGCCGGGTGAGGTCGTAGGCGATGATGGCTGCGTGGGCGCTGCGGTAGTAGCTCTGCGTGATGGTGCGGAAGCGCTCCTGGCCGGCGGTGTCCCACACCTGCATCTGTGGAAGGATGGGACAGAGTCCGTGTCAGATGCTCCTGGGGACGTGGGAACTCGTCACCTAAATCATCCAGAGTGTCCTGGGTCTCATTTCTACGTGCTCAGACTCCACAGGGCTGGGCAGAGGCCCTGCGTCTTCAGCAACCTTCAGTTGCTCCATGGATGATGCGACAGATCTGCTTCTGGGTTTGGGAACCACTAGGTAGGGGATGCTTCCCATGGCAAGGAGAACCTATTTTGTCCCGGGGTCTCTGTTCTTTTGACTTTTCACCTTAATCATCCTGTGGGCCAGATTTTTTTTTTTTTTTTTTTTTTTTTTGATACTGGTAGTTGAACCCAGGGTCTCGCACTTGCATGCTCTGTAAGTGCTGGACCACTGAGCTACACCCTCACACCCTTAGCCCATTTTGTTTTTTACTTTTTGAGACAAGGTCTCACTATGTAGCCCAGCCTAGAACTCATTGATCTATCTTCCTGGCCTCAGCCTCCAGAGTGCTGGCATTAGCGACATGTGCCACCATACCTGGCTAATTTATATGTGTTTGTGTGTGTGCGTGTGTGCCTGTGTGTGTGTGTGTGTGTGTGTGTTACTGCAGAGTTGAACCCAAGGCCTCACGCGTGCTTTTTGCAAGCACTCAACCACTGAGCTGTACCCCTAACCCATTTTTTACTTTGTATTTTGAGACAGGGTCCCGCTAAATTACAAAGGCTGCCTCTGTCCTCGACCTCCCCATTCTCCTGCTAGGATTAAAGGCATGCGCTGCCACACCTGGCTAATTTATACTTCATTAACTGAATTGAAGATGGTATCAATGTATAAATCTATGTTCTAGTTCTTATGAAACTTGTGAAGCAAGTTCTGTCAAGTCTGTGAATTGGCCACTTTTTGTATTTGATTGTTGGTCTTTTTTGTTTGTTTTTGAGACAGGGTCTTGCTATGTAGCCCAGGCTGGCCTCAAACTTGAGATCCTCCTGCCTCAGCCTTCCAAGTGCTGGCATTACTGGTGTGGCCAAGAAGTGGGTATTGGTCTTTTTCCTAGATTTTTTTTTTTTTCCTGTGGTACTGAGGGTGGGACCCAGGACCTCGCGCTTGCATGCTCTGTAAGTGCTGGACCACTGAGCTGCACCCTCAGCCCATTTTTTACTTTTTGAGACAGGGTCTGGCTAAATTACGCAGACTGCCTCTGGTCTTGAACTTGTGATCCTCTCGCCTCCGCGTCCTGAGCCGCTGGGATCACAGGCCTGCGCCACCTCGCCCAGCGCTTTTTTCCTAGATATTTTTCAGTGCTCTTTTCATATTAAAGAAATTAGCCCTTTGTCAGTCCCATAGTGCAAATATTCTTTCTATTTTGTCATTCATCTTTGATTTTGTTTATGGTATTTTTCCAGTACGTAGAAATTTTGACATTTAGATTGATTTAGGAATATTTTCCTTTGTGGCTTCTGTGTTCATGTCTTACTTAAAAGACGGATTTCCTCATTCCAGGATGATAAGCATGGGCTTCCGTGTTGGGAACTCTGGCTAAAAGAGGTAGAGCCAACCCTGGTGCCCCTCTGACCTTCACTTTCTTGCCATCGATCTCAAGTGAGCGCACTGTGAAGTCCACCCCGATCGTGTTCTGCTGGGTCTCTGTGTAGACCCCGGACTTGAAATGCTGCACCACACATGTCTTTCCCACGTTGGAATCTCCAATGAGTATAACCTTGAACAAATAGTCAAAGTTCTCGTCCTCTGCCTTGGCTGAGCTGGAGAACGGCATGGCTGTGGCCTCCTAGAATGGACAGAGGGAGAAAAGGAGGAATTCAGCTTCTCTTTCATGAGAACCTGCCAGGCACCAGGCACTGGAGATCCAACAAAAGAAGACAGGACAGAAGGGCTGACAAGGCTTTCGCAATGCTACCATCCCCAGGGGAGGAAGACACCAGTGTCTGGTCAGGTACAGGGAGTTGCCCCCAGATACCCACCTCCCCTCCAGAAGTGTGTTGACATTGGTTTCAGGATGTCCTCGGATGGATGATGTTCTATTATCATTCTGTGGTGGGCCCAGTAGACAGCTCTACCACATCCCACATGGGGGAATCTAGTCCTGGAGATGAGGTGTCTACGCTCTGAGTGCCCAGAGAGCAGGATGGTGGAGTGACTCCCGTGCCATTAATCAAGTGGAGGACATGCCCGTGTGGATTTCACACGGGGAGGAAGTCCCCCGCGTACTAGAAGATTGACTGTCCAGGCAGCGCCAAGGACTGACAAGATTTCACTGGAATGTCAGTTTAGGGAAGAGTGATGTGGCTTTTTTTGTCTAGTGGATGCCTAATTTTTCTTAAACAAGAAATTAGGATTTTGAGGCTATTCAAAATTAAAACTATGGTTAGGATGGTATGGCAAATTTTACCATAGAATGGAGAATAACTTAAAGATTTCTAATGATGGTGCTTCCCAAACGAAGTGATTATCTGAATTACCTGGGGAGATAATTAATAGTACATATTCCTGCCAGGCGCAGTGGTGCACGCCTGTAATCCCAGCGGCTCGGGAGGCAGAGGCAGGAGGATCGCAAGTTCGAGACTAGAGGCAGTCTGTGTAATTTAGCGAGACCCTGTCTCAAAAGCTGGGATTTAGCTCAGTTGGTAGAGCACTGCGCTGCAGTCTCTGAGGTCCCGAGTTCGATTCCCAGCACCGCAAAAATGGGAGAAGGACGTGGCAACCCACTCCCAAGGCAATCCCGAAATAATCTACCATTGAAAACCCTATGAGGGTCACTATGAGTCAGACACGACTCGACGGCACCTAACAAAATGTCTCAAAAAAAAAAAAAAAAAAAAAAAAAAGCAAAAAATGGGCTGCGGGTGCAGCTCAGTGGTCCAGCACTTGCAGAGCATGCAAGTGCAAGGCCCTGGGTCCAACCCCAAGAACCAAAAAAAAAAAATAAATAAAAAGTACGTATTCTTGGAACCCATCCCAGACCCACTACTGTTGTTGTTGTTGTTAGGTGCTGTCAAGTCGACATCCGACTCATAGTGACCCTGTGTACAACAGATAAAACACTATTGTCAGTGCTTCTCTGCTGTTCATAGGGTTTTCGATGGCAGATTGATTTTTGGGAGTGGGTTGCTGGGTCCATCTCCCAAGCCTACAGCACCTGGTGTTCCCAGGCAGTCTCCCATCCAAGTACTAACCAGGCTTAACCCTGCTTTGCTTCCAAGCTCTGAAGGGATTGGATGCCCCAGGGCTATGGCCGCAGGCCCTGACCCACTACATGTATTTTAAAATTAAAATAACAAAACCACCCCCCATCCCATACACATACAAACAAGTGTATATACATGCACACACTCCCCAGGTGATTGTGATGACCAGTCAGGTTTGGGAAATGTCAATCAACACAATCATCCACCGGAAACTTTATTCCTGTCATCAGCATCTCTGTTTCAATATCCGCCTATAGTTAAGTATCTTTAATCACAAGCAACTGACTACCTCTTGAAAACAATCCATTTTGTATGGGCAGCTCTAACATCCATGGGTTGAAACCTATCTCCCTGGGATTTCCATCTGTCATTCCAGAGCTGCCTATGCTTGGCCAGAACATGTCCAATTTCTATTCCACAGGACAGCCCCATAGATATTTGAAGCAGCAAGCATATTCCCTGAAGGTGAGCATCGCAGGTGCTTTAACTGTCTGTCAGATGATAGAGAGTTAGGGCTCCTTATCAAATATCTCATGAAAGTAAATGAAACCATAGCCCACTTGATTACATTAGACATGCTGTAAATTTCTCCTGCCTTATGACACACTTCCTCATTTCCCCCTTGATTTATTCTGTGGTTTTCTCTAACATCATAGAAAAGGCGAAGTCTATATCATCACACAAATTAAACATGTACTCAAATATCCAATCTGTATGTGGAAAACTACAGCTTTAAGGAGATGAAAAGGGGTCCCATGCCTCTCTTGGATGCCTTGAAAATCACATATCCAGCAGACAAGAGATATGATCAAGTCACTCCCCCCCCCCAGACATTTCAACTGAAGAAAGCCATTCCACTTCCGGTGTCTTATCACTGTAACTTGAGCTGAAACCCTATTCCCAGTCCCCTCCTCCTCTTGCTCCTGATAATTCCCCTGGGTTTCTACATAAGCCCCCTTTGGCTTAGCCTAGATGCCCTGCAAGGAGAAACAGGCAGAGCCCCCTCCCCCAGAGAGCTTCCTCCATCCTCCATCCTCCATCCTTCACCTTTCTGGTTCACCTGTTGCTTACCTGTCTCCTTCTCTCTCCTCGATAGTAAGCACGCAATGTTTTCTTTTTCTTCTGGTTTCCTTTACAACCCTCTGTGCCCCTTCTTCCTCCTGCCTCGCTGCGTGGTGGGAACTGTAGTTCTGGCCCCAGGTGTCAGGTCTGATGGCCTGAGAAAGTGAAAGGAAAGCAAGCACAGTCCCTCCCACCTGCCTCCAGCCAGACGCTACCAGGTTCAAAGCCCCAGGTGAGGCACTGGCTAGCGCAGGGCAAGGCGCACTGAGCCAGCTTTTCTTTCAGCATTTACCAGCCCAGCAGAAAGACCAAAAGAGGAACAGGCAGTTCACTCAACCAGCGCCTGTTAGGCTGCCCCATTCCTTTCTTCCATTACCTTCTCTTAAGCATCTGGCACTTTGTATTTCCCCTAGTGTCCCTTGTTTGGCCGGGCTGGAGATTATTAGTTGAGAGGAGATCAACTTAAAGTAGGATATCTATCTGGGTGTTAAGTGACTTAATTGTTTTTGTGGATTTGAATGACAGAGGAGCCATTGAGAGAAAGGAGATGATCAAACAAGGTAAAACAAACAAACAAACAAAACTTAAAGAACTTTGAATGAGTATGGGAAGAAAAAAATTTTGGTCTTTAAAATTCTACCACGCAGCAAAGGTTAATTTCTACATCTGAGAAAACGTAGAGTGTATCAGTGTCCAATGCTGGCGGTACAAGAAAACAGCTGAGATGAATTTTCCCTACTACTTCTGCCCACAGAATCTAAAATATTAACTGCTTTGCAGAGCTTGTCCATAAGGACTTGATTTATTTCCACTAAGTGTAACCAGTGGGGCAGTTAAGCAGCAATATGGGTAACAGAAGCAAAATAGAATCAGAAATATCTCTATTGATGAAATTGGTATAGTGTTTTCAAACTATGGATGGGTTTAGACCTATAAATGAGTCTTGAAATCAATTTTAGTGGGCCACAACCAGCATTTTTACAAGAAGAAATTAGGGGGGAAAGTTAGAATGTAGCTCACGTAATAGGGTATTGTTCTGTGAAATGTTTGGGTCGGTTGCATACATGCAATTGAACTGAGGGTGATAGAAAATGTATTTCTCACTGTGAGCTGGGGGTTCAAAAAGGTTGAGAAGACCTTTAATAGAGGACAAGTTATTCCCTGCCCAAGAACACTGTTTCTATGATTCCTTCAGGTAACCTTTAAAATATGATTTGTCTTACCCTAAATTCCACGTACACCTAAATTTCCGGGGATGTCTCTTTTAGGTAAGATAACCCAAACCTGGCAGATAGAGCAAGGAAACCAAAGACACTGCCAAATTCTGCTGCTGCTGGTCGAGGCTTTGAAAGTCACCGTTACGTGTCTGTGACTTGGAAATGGAATGTAGGTCAAGATCCACCTCAAACACCTGGGCTGGGCAGAAAATCAAGCTTTTCAGCGTTCAGAGTCAGTGATGTTAGACACAAAAATGTTTGTTTTCTTCTGGTAATGGTTACTGTTTTTAAAAAAAAGTCAACTGACTCAGACTCAGCACTGGGAAAGTATCCTGAGGTAGAAATCAATTTTTTTCTTTTCTTTTCTTTTCTTTTTTTGGTACGTGGGGACTACTGAACCCAGAGCCTCTCACATACTTTGCAGGTGCTCTACCACTGAGTGGCACCCTCAGCCCATTTTTAATTTTTTTTATCTTGAGGTAGGGTCTCCCTAAGTAATGCAGGCTGTCTCTGGCTTCAAACTTGCAATCCTGCCTCAGCCTCCCAGGTCACTGGGATTACAGGTGTGTGCCACCACACCTGGTGGAATTAAATGTTAAAATGTCCTGCTGGTTATGGAAGTCAAGTCCAGAGATTCTGTCTCTGCCTACTCAAGTGTCTCCAACAAGTGACAAGTACAGAAAGCACAGCTTGGGCTACAAGAAGGCATTCTTGACCTAGGTGCTAGGGACAGAGGCTATCTATTTGTCATATATACATAGATTAAAGATGTCACTTCCTATGTATGTGAATATATGCACACATGCATGCACACACATATTTTTGGCATACATGTATATATTCACAAATATGCACACATGCACATATATATATATATATATATATATATATATATATATATACACACATACATACATATGCACACATACATCTGCCATTGAAAACCCTATGAGCAGCAGAGAAGTACTGACAATAGTGTTTTGCCTGTTGTATGCAGGGTCACCATGAGTCAAATACTGACTCGAGGACACCTAACAACAACAACAACAACACACATACATATACATATTTTTACCATTTCCACCTTTTTATCAGTATTGAGGGTTGAACCCAGACACTCACATGTACTAGGCATGTGGTTCACCACTGAGCCACACCCCTTCTTTTTTATTTCTTATTTGAAACAGGGTCTCACTAAGTTATGCAGGCTGCCTCTAGCCTCGAACTTGTTATCCTCCTGCTTCAGCCTCTCAAGTTGTTGGGACCACAGTTGTGCACCACAGCGCCTGGCATTTTCACCATTTTTACGTGAGAATTCAATGACATTAATATATATTACTGTGCAGCCATTATCATTATTCATTTCCAGAACTTTTTTATCATCCTGAACTGAAACTCAGTATCCATTAAACAATACCTCTGCATCTTCCCCTCCTCCCAGCCCTGGGTAACCACCATTCCACTGTCTGCTTTTATGAATTTCACTAAGCTAAGTACCTCACCTAAGCGGTATCACACATAATGATGTCCTTTTGTGCCTTGCTTACTTCACTTGCATAGTGTTTTCGAGGCTAGTCTATATTGTGGTCTGTGTCATCATTTCTTTCCTAGTCAAAGATGATTTGTATCCCACAACATATTTAAAAAAAATAAAAGTGACATGTCTGGCTGATTTATTTTTTGCTCACTCTCACTTCACATTGCCCCAGCCACATCCTTGGATCGCCGGAGATCATTCACCTTGAGAACCTGCTTGTAAGGGGGCGATATTCTTTTCTTTGTAATGTAATGTACATCCTATTGTGGTTCAATGTGGTTATCCGGTAATAAAATTATTGCCTTTCTCCACTGCCTTTGTGGAGGAGTTTTCTGGGTCTATCTATTTAAAATTTATTTGTTTAGGTTTTATTTTTATTTACTTTTGGTGGTGGGGATGGAACACCCAGGGCATTGTATGCATTTCCAGCCCTTAGGATATAGGATCTAGTTTTTTAAAAATTATATTTCCTCAACAATTGAAAGAGAGCCCAGGAGGACAGCGCACCCTTGTTCAGTGATGGGTGTCCTAAGGTCTTTAATTTTTACTCGAGGATGTCTGGATGTTACCATTCATTGATTTATTTGGATGGAGTGCAGAATTACGATGCTCACAGACTAATGGCTATACTATAATGGGCAAATGCATTTAACTAAGCAAGGAAAAAACAAAACAAAACCCCAAAACCAACCAAACCAAAAAAACCTAAGGAGCTTAGGTAGGTCAGTAGTACACTCAACAAGCAGCATTTTTCTGTCTTTTCATTTCTTTTCTTTCTTTTTCCCTTTCTTTCTTTTTTTCTTTTCTTTTTTTTTTTATTTTTTGT